>QEOT01008645.1:2106-33032 GCA_003123785.1 Pterocarya stenoptera | reverse complement strand
AAAAAAAAAAAAAAAAAAAAAAAAAAAAAAAAAAAAAAAAAAAAAAAAAAAAAAAAAACTGTACACAATGCGGAAAGCAAGAGGAAGTGAGTTTACTGTAGACAACTTGATCATATTCTCGCGAGTGCATGGGAAACGCAGAGAACCATGCCAACAAGTGGGGCCCGGCACCATCATTTAGAGGGGCATGGCTCCTTGGACTTTGTAGATTAATGGCCAAAGAATAAGAAGTTGGTGCTACATCGCGTGCCGCTTGGAGTTGATTAATAGGTGGTGTCATTATCTATCTAGGACGTGTTTTACACTACCAACTATTTGGACAACCTGTAACAGATGAGAGGGCAAAATTAAACACCCAGAAAAGCTCTAATGCCTAAGTTAAAGAAGCGTGATCTCACTCAATATGAGTATATATGCCCAAAAGTTCTATCTTTGTTACATTTGAGTGTTATTTATAGAGTATATATGCTCAAAAGTCACTCCAAAAGAATGGTAACTGTCGGTATTATCACCCGTTTGACTTCCCAAGAACCTCATCATCATTACCTCTTCCCTTCTTTCATTTTCTTGATTCATCTCCTCTCTCTCATCCGTGCCGCATCTCTTCTTACTTTTTCACATTCTCTCTCATCTTTATGTCGCGTCTCTTCTTTTTCATTTCTTGCATCCTCTCTCATGGCTACCCGCAGCTCCTCATGCACCCCTAAACAACCTTTTATCCAGACTTTGGCGAGGGCCTCCTCCCATGCCGTCGCGGAGTCTTCCAATGGCTGAGCCCCTCCATTCTTTGAAGGATTCACTTGGTGATCCACCCTTACTAAGCGAGACCTAATGAAGTTAAGGTCCACCTATCGCATCCCAAATTATGTGGAGCTCTCCATTCCAAGGGAGGATGCGTCGATAAGGAAGGGTACGAGGGATCAGTTGCCCTCCCGGTTTGTGCCCTAGTGCATGGCTTGCAATTTCCCTTCATTTGCCCAGTCCATGACATCTTGGACTTTCTAGGGTTGGCTCCCGCTCAATTTCATTCACAGACATGGCGTGTTCTACTGGGCTCATGCGTGGTCTTCCGCAATACCTTGGAGCCCTTGAGGGAGACGTACCCAGATTTAACTGCTAAGGAGTTCCTATCTTTCATTCTGTAAAGGGATTTCCAGGTAACATTTGTAACTTTCGAGTTCGTTCACAACATTTGGCTGCTTTTAAGCCCCACCACTCTAATGCCAAACAACGGCAAAGAAAGTTTTTCTTTCTTTCTAGTGGAGGTTGGGAATTTTTCGCCTCTGAAAGGCACATTCAAGATTTCCCTGTTCATGCGAATTGGGGCAAATTCCCTAACCACAAAAGTCTCTTGCTAGAGTTGACTGATAAAGAACACTCTTGCGTTGTTATAGTCCTCAACTGGGCTAAAGAAAATGATGGTGGCCTGGGGATCGAGCAACTCCTTTCACAGGTTCCTTGGGGATCGCCAGGTTCCTCCTGATGCTTGATCGTGCCCACGTTAGGGGGTGTAAACTTAAGGTCGTGACACCTCCGGCGAAGAGGCATGCTTTTCCAGAGCATCTCCAAAAATGCCCTCTTCTTAATGAGGGCGGCGAGGGTGAAACTGCATACCACGTTGTGGAGGTGGAAGTGGAATCAGGAGGGTCGTGGCTTCTGGTTCTAACTTTGTTGTTGGGAGTGAGGCACCCGAAGCCTCTCCTGTGAATGTGTTGCCATCGACATCACCAGGTCTTGACGACGTTAATGAGCTCATGGGGCAAGCCCTTGCTGACCTGGCGATGACCTTCGACTTTGACTTTACCTCTAAGGTGTCTGGTTCAGTGGGTACTCCCCCTTTCGAGTTCCCTTCCCTTCTCTCCCCGGCTTAGATCTCTAGTGTCGGCGAGATTTCTGCAAACGTTTATGACACATTTTCTATGGACGTGTCTGGAATGGCCACGCCTAAAGCTGTTGCCTCTCAAGTTGGGGGCACCAGACGAATGTCGAAGGCGACGACGGTGTTCAAACTTGTGGTGGGAAAAGTTCTATGCAAAGTTCCTTACTAGTGACCATCTCGGGGGGTGAAACCCCGCAAATAGATCAAGAGCGGGTCTTGATTCCCTCATTTGCCCCTCTTCCTTTGGCGGTGATGGGGACTCTCAACTCCCCGAGAAGGGGGTGGATCATCTTTGGAAGAAGGGAGGGAAGGAAGAGATAGGGCCGATCCGGATAGAGTCGGCGGTGGGAGCCCTGGAGACCATAGGGAAAGGGTCCAAGGCGATGCCAAGATGCGTCTGTGCTTGAGCCAAAAGTTCTAGCTGCCCCTATCGTACCTTTAGTGCATTCCTTCTTAGAGGAAATGCAGGCAGCGGCCAAACCAATTGGCTTCTGCCAATTATGAGTTGGTTCATTTACATCCTCATGTGGCCGCCGCCAGGGCTGTTAGAGACCGGCCTTTGGGTACGGCTATGGGGTTGGTACGGCTCGCTTACGAGCCCATTTGTTGGCAAACCCTGGGGCAAACCTGGGGAGGCTGGTCCTGAGCGCTTTCAAACTAACGCAGCGTCATGCCAATTTGTGGACACTTTAGGATGCAATACCATGCCTGATGCATTTCCTGCCTCGCCCTCTTTCCAAGCCTAGTGGGACTTCGCCACTACAGAAACAATGTCTGCTTACTTTAGCTAAGTTTTGTTTGTTTGATAACGTTGGCCCTTGGTTTGGCCCTTTCTGTAAATAATTTTGGCCATTGGTTTTGTAGATACAATGTTGATGTATATCTTTTTGTAGATCATTTTGGCTTGCAGTGTTGTAAACGTCATGTTGATGTATCCTTTTTTTATGCAAGTTCTTTGGACTCGATAGGGGTTGCAGGGTCTTGTGATCTCCACACCTGTTGGTTGCACCACGAGTCTTTTAACTTGACACTGGTGGCTAACTGCTGGAGTCGTGGGGTCTTATGACTTCCACGCCCGTTAGTTGCACTACTAGTTTTTAGACTCAACACTGGTGGCTAACTGTTGGGGTCGTGGGGTCTTGTGATATCCACGCCAGTTGGTTGCACTGCAAGTCTTTGGACTCGACACTGGTGGCTAACTCCTGGGGTCATGGGGTCTTGTGACCTCCACGCCAGTTGGTTGCACCGCGAGTCTTTGGACTAGACCCTGGTGGCTAACTGTAGGCAAATGCTTGAACGGAACAACCATCTGCCTTTATTGACTTATCTTCAAAAATATATATTTTGCAAAATATCTAAGGGGAAAACTCTTCAAATGCTCGGCTTTCCAAGAGTGTTGCAATTCCTTTCCTTGATTGTCCTTCAGGTAGTAGGAGCCCAATCTATTAGTGGCAATGACCACGTACAGTCCTTCCCGTCGCAGGCTGAGTTTCCCCTCATCTTGGGTTGTCACTTCCATTTCCTTCAGTACCAAGTTGCCTACTTTAAAAGATTTGGGTTTGACCCGCTTGTTAAAGTAACGCTCGACTTTCCTTTTGTTGACGATGTTCTGGATCTCGGCCTCTTCCCTCTTTTCCTCTAGCAGGTCGAGGTGTTCCTCGAGTGCCTCAATGTTCTTAGCTTAGTTAAAGTGGCTGGTCCGGTATGAGGGCAAACTGACTTCAACAAGAGTGACTGCTTCACTCCCAAAGGCTAGGGTGAATGGCGACTCACCTGTTGGGGTCTTCATAGTTATCCTATAGGCTCATAGGACTCCTAGGAGCTCCTTCGCCCATTCTCCCTTTTTGACGCTGAACTTTTTTTTTTAAGATTCCGAGGAGGTTCTTGTTTGTTGACTCTACTTGTCCGTTGGCTTGTGGGTGTCCTAGTGACGAGTATTTTACCTGGATGCCTAACTCCTGGCACCACTCTTTACAATGCTCCGAGTTGAACTACTTCACGTTGTCGGAGACTCTACTATTCGGAATGCCAAACCTACACATGATGCCCTTCTAAAGAAATCTTGAGAAGTAGTCTATTGCGACGACTATGTGTTTTACCCCGCCCTTCCCAGGAGGAAAGGGGCCGACCAGATCGACCCCCATTGGGCAAATGGCCATGGAGCAATAATAGAGAGCAATTTCTCAGGTGGACAATGTGGAATGGGAGCGTAGACCTAGCACTGAATGCCTTTTTTTGCAAACAATTTGGCATCCCTTAAGGCGATGGGCTAATAGTAGCCCGCCCTGAGGGCTTTCCTTGCTAAGACCTTTCAGCACAAATGGTTGTAGCAGACGCCCTCATGTATTTCTATCAAAACATATTACGCTTCCTCAAGCGAGATGTACCTTAGCAAAGGGGTGGCAAAGCCCTTCTTATATAGGATTCCCTCAAATTTAACAAATCGCGCCGCATTCCTTCTAACTTTTTTTATGCCTCCTTCCCCTTCGAAAGTTTACTGGTATCTAGGTATTCCTATATTTCCTTAGCCCACTCTGGCCCCAAGGGGCAATGTGGTTCCCCTGTGCTCTAATTGCTGGGATCTCTATCACCCTTCTTTCTACTTCTCAAGGCAGTTTCGTGTCATCCCTTGTAGAGACGGCTTTGGCTAGCCTATCCACTATTGCATTTTTTGCCCTTGGTATTTGCTTAAGACTAAAATAAATGAGATTGTCGCGGATTTCTAACACCCAATTTAGGTACTTTTTCAATCTTTCTCCTTTCATGGTGTAAACCCCAGTTACTTGGTTCACCACTATTTGAGAGTCGACTTTGGCTTCGATCTCACTGGCACCTAAAGCCTTCACAATCGAGAGTCCTGCTATTAGGGCCTCTAACTCGGCTTCATTATTGGTGGTCTTGAAAGTAAGCATGGCCATGTAATAGTACTCCTAACCTACCTTACCAACAATGTAGATCTATGTACCTCCTCCCTTATGGCAGGCGGATCTGTCAATAAATACTACCCAGGGTCGGCTGGGATGTGCCATTTCAATATCTGCCGAAAAATCGGTGAATTTGGCGATGAAGTCTACTAAGGCTTGCCCCTTTACTGCACTTCTGGGCACATAGTCGATACCAAACTCGCTGAGCTCCGTTGACCATGTGACCAATCTTCATGTACTGTTTGGCTTCTGTAGTATTCTGCCGAGTGGGTGCTATGTCAGCACTTTTATTGGGTGGGCCTGAAAATACAGTCGTAACCTTCTGGCAGTTGTCATAGTGCAAATGCCAACATTTCCATCCACGGGTACTTGATCTTAGTTCCTCTTAGTGCACGACTCATTTAATATACCAACACTTGTGTTGCTTCCTCTTCTTTGACTAAGATTGCTGAGACGGTGTGGGGCGAAATCGCGAGGTACACATAAAATGTCTCATTGATTGGGCTGTTTTAGTATAGGCGGGTTAGCCAGATACTGCTTTAGCTCCTGGAAGGCTCTGTCGCATTCCTCATTCCATGGGTGTGCTTTTAACAAGACCCTAAAGAAAGGAAGACACTTGTTCATAGACCTTGATACGAGTCTATTCAAGGTGGCTACTCTACCTACTAGTCGTTGGGCATTGTTAACACTTTTTGGCGGCGCCATATTTAAGATGGCGTCGATCTTTTCTGTGTTCACCTCAATACCTCTCTTCGAGACAATAAAGCCCAAAAACTTTCTCGAGTTGACCCCGAAGGCACACTTAGCCGGGTTCAACTTCATCTTGTATTTACGCAACACCGCGAAGGATTCTTTAAGGTCTTCTAGGTGCTGGGTAGGTTCCTTGCTCTTCAGTAGTAAATTGTTGATGTACATCTCCATGATCTTCCCAATTTGATGCTTGAGCATTTGATTGACCAACTTTTAATAGGTCGCCCCAGCGTTCTTTAAGCCGAAGGGCATCACTCGATAACAATAAAGGCCTTTGTCAATGATGAATGACGTTTTCTCCTCATCCGCCTTATTCATCTGGATCTGATTGTACCCTAAATACATATCCATGAAGCTCAAAACTTTGTGTTCTATCGTGGCATCTACGATGATATCCATTCGTGGCAATGGAAAACTGTCTTTAGGGTAGGCTTTGTTGAGCTCAATGAAGACTACACACATTCTCCACTTCCCGTTAGCTTTCTTAACTAGTACTACGTTGGAGAGCCATTCTGGGTAATATGTTTCCCTTATAAAGCCCGCCGCCAAAAGACGGTCTATCTTCTCAGTTATAGCCATGCACTTCTCTATAGTGAACGACCTTATTTTTGGCGTACATTTTTGTTGTCAATCCCCAGCATATATTCGTAGCTCTAGTCGAATACATCTCGGTGTTTAATTAGCAATTTTTTCAACGCCTCTCTGCGTTCTAGCAGGAGCCTTGTCCCGACCCTTTTCATGGTGTTTGGGCCTTTCGGATGTAAGGTTACTATTTCTAGTAGTTCATTTGCTTCGATCTGCATCAAGTTGTTCTCATCTTTCGATTCTATGTCTTGGCCAACTTCTACCAAGGGCGGGGGTGGCGGCCTTTTGTCCAAACAGTCTGCGACACACATGCTAGGCACCCCGCCTTTAGCTCCTGAACATAACATTCCCACTAAAGCATTTGCTCTCCACGAACCCCACCAACGCTTGTTTCCATTAGGAATTTCATTTTCAAGTGGTAAGTAGAGGTGACTATCTTTAAGTCGTTCATGGTTGGTCTGCCTAATATTGCGTTGTAAGACGACAAGCTTTGACCACCAGAAATATGTCATTGTGGTAACTATGTGGGCGCCCTAACCAACTGTGACTGGCAGTGCAATGGCACCCATGGGTTGGATAGCTTCTCCGGAGAACCCCTTCAGGGGAGATGGCGAAGGATGTAGCCTATTAGAGCTAATGCCCATTTTGATGAAAGCATCTCAGAATAAGATGTCGGCTGAGCTCCCGTTGTCTATTAGGACCTGCCTAATTGTGTAGTTGGCTATCAGGAGGGTGACGACAAAGGCATCGTTGTGGGGGTACAAGACCCCTTGACAATCTTCGTCTCCGAACGAGATGGTAGGGGTGGAATTTAGTCTGGGGTATTCGGGAGGCTTATCCGCCATATACACCTCGTGATACCTTACTCTGCGAGCATGAGCCTTCCTATAGGACACTGTCGCACCTCTGCTAGCTAACCCTCCTGCTATTGTGCAGGTTTCCCCAAAAGGAGCTTGGTCCTGAACGTGGCGTTGTGTCTCTATTCTCTCTCCTATTTTTGTCGTTTGGGACTTCTGCTTTGTCTGGGTTCAGGATCATGACCTTCTTCTCTCATTCTCTCATAGACTTTAGATACTTGGCCAACATTCGTTCAATCTCCTCCCTTCCTGCCAGGCCGGCAACCCTCTTTTTCAATATTGCATAATCTTCTATCCAGTGAATGTCCGACTTGTGGTACTTGCAATAACGTTGCCTTCTAGCCGGTGGGCGTGCTTCCTTCCTTGTCGCCTAGTTGTTTTCTTGAACGCTTAGATTATTGTGAATGAGGCGGTGTCCCTACTCTCGTTGATTGGAATATCTTTCACGCCTCCCATCTTGATGACTCTACCTAGTCTTCTTGTCATTGGTGTCGTTTGCGTTCCTAGCCTCCAACTTTGCTTCCTGCTTTCTGGGCTCCAAAAGAGCCTGCAACATGTCCTCAGCGTTAACGAAGTCATCTGCCTATCTATGAACTCCCTCAAGGTGGAGGGGCTCCTCTTGGCCAGCTCAACCATGAACAGGCTCCGATGCCATATACTCCCTAGGAGGGCAATTAGTATGATCTTTTCATCTTGATCATCCGTGGTCAACTTCTTCTTGTTGAAGTGGGTTAGATATGCTTTCAGGCTCTCTCATTCTCTTTGTTTGATGGTGAGCAGATAGGTAGCAGGCCTTCGACGTCTCCTACTCGCCATGAACTGCGTTAGAAAATGTCTGGCTAACTCATTGAAACTGCTAATGGATCCCGAACTCAAAGTCTCGAGCCAACCCTATGCTATTCCCTTTAACGTTAACGGGTAAGCCTAGCAAACCACTTCCCCAGAAAAGCCATGGAGGGTCATGTGCGCTTTGAAGTTCTCTAGGTGATCTATCGGGTCCCGCGACTCGTCATACATGTCGATCTAAGGAACCTTAAACTTGGGTGGGAGGGGTACTGTCATTACTTCCTTATTGTAGGGGAGGTCAGTCCGGTTAAGCAGATGTACCACAAAAGAGGACTTTCCCATCCTTCTTGCCATCTCTACATACTTGTCAACGAGGCTACACAGTTCATCACATAACCTCTTCTTTTCTAGCTCTTCATTTTTCATGCCTCTTACACTGTGTGCATCTCCTTCCACATGCCCATTCTAAACAAGTGGTGTAGCGGCGTTCTACCGCTTCAACTCTTCATTCTCCTTCTGTAATTGCTCCACTATCATCACAGCCTCTCTCAACTTCTGCTCAGCTTCTGTCAGCCTTGCTTCTATCTCCACTGCATTCATCTCTTGATCACGGATTGCTTGAGATTGCGTAATAGTTGGCATGTGAAAATCACACTGAAGGCTGTCAAGATCCCACAGATGGTGCCACTATAGAAGACGTGTTTCACACCATTAACTGCTCGGATGACCTGCAATAGTGAAAAGATGGCACTGGATGCCCAGGGGAGTTCCAATGCCTAAGTTAGAGAAACGTGATCTCAACATGAGTATACATATGCTCAAAAGTCCTATCTTTGTTACCTTTAGGTGTTATTCATAGAAGTGCTGAGGACGTAGATAGGCACTAGTTATCCCGTAATAAGTGGACAAGATAACCATCCTAATCTGTCGGTGTTATCATATCACACAGTTAGGCCCATGGGTCATGTGGGCTCTTAGACAATGAGTTCTCCATTCTTTGGCCCATAGGCTAAACCGGTCCTAGTCATGGGCTTATAACCAAGGAACCTAAATATATATTAGGACATAACCGTATGTAATTTAAACTTTAAGCTTCTTATAAGTTAGGGAAATTTAATGGAAAATAAAATAGTTAAACTCTATCTCTTTCTAATTCTATAAATTCCTCAATAATTTATGTTAACTTCAACATTTTGTTAGTTTTTTATATTTCTCATACAATTATATTTGCTAGTCAATAGTTTAAAAAAAAAAAAAAAAACTTGTGTTCAGTTCTAATCAGTCTCAAGATTATTTGTTTAACAATTTAATTTATTGTATTATATTCTCTTTATTTTGTAATTTTTTTTTTTTTAATATCATGTCCCCCTGTTTTTCTGTAGTTATGTTTTATCTAATGCTATGTCCCACTTAAAAAGAAGCCATGCACTTTAACAAAGAAACAAACAAAACAAAAGCTGTACGCGATGCGGAAAGGAAGAGGAAGTGAGTTTACTCTAGACAACTTGATCATTTTCTCGCGAGTGCGTGGGAAACGCAGAGCACCATGCCAACAAGTGGGGCCAGGCTCCATCATTTAGAGGCATGGCTCCTTGGACTTGTAGATGAATGGCTTAAGAATCAGAAGTTAGTGCTCCAACGCGTGCTGCTTGGAGTTGGTGAGTAGGTGGTGATGTGTTTCACACCAACTGTTCGGATGATCTGCAGAAAATGAGAGGGCGGCACTAGACACCCAGGAGAGCTTCGATGCCCAAGTTAGAGAAGCGTGATCTCAACATGAGTATATATGTCCAAAAGTCCTATCTTTGTTACCTTTTAAGTGTTATTTATAGAGATGCTGAGAATGTAGATAGGCACTAATTAACCCGTAATAAGTGGATGAAATTAAACACGGAATACTTCTATTTCTATCTCATGAGATTAAGCACGGAATACTTCTATTTCTACGAGAATAGTTTAGGGGAAGCGGAGAGTGTGAAGGATCACTTTGAATCCAATCAGATCTGATCTATATACCATTTCCTACCATAGCCGTCAAGATTCCTGATGGCTGTAATATATTCTCCTAAACAGTTCTCTAACAGAGTGCCCCAAAAAATCACCTTCTTCATAACCTCTCTTAACCAATATAACAACAATCTTAGGGACCATTTTGTTTTGGATTTGAAATTAAAAGATCATCATCGCAAGAAAAGACGCAAATTGCCAAGCTTAACATGGATAGATAGCTTTGAGCCCGACTCCAACTTCCCAGATGTTCCACCGTCCAGGAAAAAATGCTTCATCCACAGCCTTGACAACCAAACTCAAAAACCAAGAAAGAAAAGGATGGCACTCAACCTATAATTCGAGTACAAAACTTCAATTCATGCCTCGTATATCTTCAATTATTGTCATCTTAAATTCTCTCTCTAAGCCACCTTTTGAAAGTGTATTTTTAAAGAACAAACTTTGTATTTGGCAAATCGAGATTAACCATGCATTTGTAACTCACAAGTCAATGCTCTCAACATCGGCAGGGATCCAGATATGTTAAGGTCAGGGCTGAGCAGTTCATGAGATAGAGAGAGAGAGAGATCTTATAAAGAGTACTCTATTCACATAGTATATATAACCATAAAAGCGGGTAAGGTTTCAAAGTTGCATCCATTCTTGAAGACTGCAGCAAGCACTCAAAGACATTGTTGAAGACAGCTAGTTTACAAAATTGTGCATGTGAAATGGACCATAATTGTTCATGTTTGCAAATGAATTGTTATATATATATATATATAAATATATATATAACAACTAAATTACATAACTTGAAAATATGTTGCTCGTAGTATAAGCAATCATTTTTCAGTGCTTGGATTTTGTAGCACATCCTTCTCCACTCGAGCAAAATAGAAAAGTGAGGCCAAGCAAACGAAGACATCTGTAAGGATAAGACCCACGATATCGAAAACAAACTTTGGGGCAAATAACCCCCATACCTGTAAAGGATATTCAACGGTACACTTATCAGTATGGCATCATCATCACATGTTTGAAAATGCTATAATACTACTGCCCCCTTATCGTTGATCTAAATGATTGATGTGCGCAATGCCATATCGGTACAATGTGATGGGAGTGTGTGTGATGAGAGTGGTACATAACATAACTCTACGTTGCTCAGATTCACATGAATGAAACAATCCTTGTAGCATTTACCATTAAATGCCGCCTGTGAATTGTGACACATAACATCGTGACTGTAACTGTGGTGGCTGTAATAAGCCCATACATCAGATATACCTACAACATAAACAGCTATCAATCACACCATTTATCACGGGTTAGACAAGCCAACCGTAGCAGAGTAATGCTAGGTACAAGCTCCAAATGTACAAGATTTTATGTAAAAATGTGGACCCCATCAAGAAAAAGTGAGTTTTTCACACTTTTTCATGGTGGGGTCCACTTTTTTATAAAAGGCTTGTGTGAGGCTTGTGCATTTAGGGCTTGTATATATCATTTCTCTTAAAGAATGAGTCTTTAATATACCTAATATACAAAAACATCCAAGTAATAAACTTACTTGAGATAACCGCATTAAAAGGAATTGTTTCTGACTCAACATATTTTGGCGAGCAACAAGAAATGGCAGTGCAAATATAGGAAGGATGTGAGAAAAACCAAATGTGTCAATTGTAAGGAAGATTGCTTGGCGAATAAGGATAAATTCATCAAACCTGAAAATGGGTATAGGGTCAATCATTCATCAACAGGGTACTGGCAATTAAACCAGCCATATCGATCACTATAATAGTGGTAAAATGACTGCATCACCAAAAGGGAGTTAACCACTAATGAAATCTCATGCTCAAGAAAGAAAATTAAAAAGACTGCTGAGTTGCCACTTGTTCAATTGAGTCAATTTGGCTAGCAAGCTCCCCATTGATAATTGAAAATTCTAATAACTAGGTTTGTGTGCACAAGCTTAAGACTCACCCGATAAATGCAGCACCATATCGAAGGCCATCAAAAGCACACCTGGAGAAAAATTTATTAGAGGGTATGGAAGATAAATCCCAAATTACCAGCCACAGGCCCACACACGTCCATTACAAACATAAAAGTTGTCTAGTGGTGCACAGCAAATGAATTTCCGACAAAACATAAAGCATAGCAGCAGTACAAAAGGCAAAAAACCTGCAAACCTCGTAGTAGAGAACAAGCAACATACCAGTGACCAGTGCAGAAGAACATACATGCCGCCAGAAGGTTCCATTGTGTTACGGGAAGAGGATCAACGGCCAAAGGATCACTCATGCTGTCCTTGGCTTCGTTTTCCATGTTGCCCAGCCTCATTATGCAACAGCCTGGAAAGACACAAACTTACATATAGCAGATCCTTCATAAATGTGTACCACACTAGCACAGCTAAAGACACAACATCCACAGAAGTCTTATTTACTGAAAAAAATCTATGACTAAATGGATACATATTTTCTGAACTTAAATGAGTGGATACTGCCTTACATTAATGCAAAGTATAAGATTGCAAAAAATATCTTCCTAAACTGAATATAATAAAACTAAGCATGAGGTACAAAAGCAACCATCACCTCCAATTATGGATGCTAAAGCAACCAAGGGACCTTGTTTTCCTGACAGAAGAATGACTACTGAACTCAAAGCAGATACCAATCCCACCGTTTTAACAACTAAGCTTTTGCTGCGATCTAAACCTTTATCTTTGTTGAACAGCTGACTAAATGCCAGTAGTGATAATTGTCCAAGCCCAATACCATAAATCATTCGGGGAATGCAATTTCTGCCAATGCCATAAGAAACCAAAGCCAGACTCCATGTACCACTTTCTGAGGCCCAGTGCACTGCTATGAGCATATAACTAAAAATGGTTCCCACGATCACATACTTCCAAATCCCCACGAAACAGCTGTTAGAAATGGTCTTGTATAGCAAGTATGACAATAACATCAGCACTAGCATTGGCACAACTTCAGCAATATACATCCAAGCAGGAAACTGTGAGACAATACTCATCATCCATGAAGGATATGCGTTCAGAAATTGAGAGGTCACAGCCTGCTTTGATAGCCCAATTTCAATGGTAAATCTGCAAAAGGTCATCAAGAGAAGGAAGACAACTGCCTGCAATACATACCTGAAACATTAGCTTCAAAGGAAACAATCTTGAATAAGAGGGAGTGTTTTGTGAACCATATAAGTGACCAAACCATAGTTACAGTAGCTCTTTTTGCTTTGTTATTGCTTTGTGAACTTAATAAAATCAAGAAACAGGTTCTTAGTGTCGAAAACTTAAAGTCCATACAAAACTAAATACTTAGTTTGTCAAGCACCTAATGACTTGCGATCTAATTTTAACAAACGTAATATAAATCACGAGTTTATAGTTGAGTGGACTTTTACAGGATTGGGTCTGAACAAATTGAGCTAAATCCCAAACACAAGCATCCTATAAACAACAAAAATAAGTGTTATAGTACCATATAGTATACATGAGGTTGAAGATTGCTCAAAATGAAATTGCAAGAATCTCAGGAGAAAATACCTACTTCTAATAGCATCTTCTTCCTCAGGATTGCGTAACGTAACTTAAAAATGCCAGTTGTAGCCAAAAGAAAATTTGCCACTTTTCCTTCTCCCACTGACTCCAACATGATCACAAAAAAAGGAAAAAAAGATGTGAATGTCAGCATATAAAATGGATTGTACAACCATACAACAATAAATATTCAGTGACAGAGAGCTCACAAATATAACTATTTGAGAGGAAGCTGCTTGCACGTATAACCACCACAAAACATGCAACAATTAAGCCTAACGAAATCCCAGAATCTCCCCCAGTAAATGAAGCACCATACTGCTTGGCCACCCACTTGATAGATAGTAAATGGATAAGCAGAGACACTAACATTATGCCGAAACCAGTACCCATCATCTTCAAATTAAACTCAGTCCATTTTGAGCGTGCTAGCTCAGCGACACTTGTTAGGAAATTAACATACAAGTCAATTTGCATCTTAAGAGCAGGTAATAATGAATCAGAGCTTTCATTTTGATCTAAGAATAATTTCTTTGTAGTATTGGACCAACTCTTCTCTGCTTGAGCATATACATCGGCGATTTGCAACAAGTCTTCATGGGAAAATCCGATGAGAGATGAAGCTGAATAAACATCAATGTACCTTTTCACCTAAACAATAAGAATCATTTTGTCACTAATAGAGATGATGAACCCCATAAAACTACCTCAATGATAATCTCTTTTTTTCTGGGTAAACTTCTAAATGAAATTCTTGCAGCCACTAATCATTGAAAAACATTAAATAAAATTATAAAACAGAAATTCAAAAAAATTCCGAAAATCAGTCCCCTTCTTAGTACATAAAGTTTTGAAGCTAAATCCCAACGCTGATCTTAAAAATATATATAGGTCTCTCCACATGTTGAAGATATAATGTGCACATTTTTGCTAAATTGCATGCTCTATGAATGAGGATGACATTAGCATAAGAGGTCTTTTTTAATTGAAGAACAAAAACAGCTTAAGGGTGCTTAGGAACAACAACAATTGTTCAATTGGCTTGTTAAAAATGAGTTTAAGCACCAGCATGCAGTATGTTCATGATGGTCTGATCACCATATGTTAATTGGAGCCGCGGACCCCTACGGGGGGGAAAAGGGGGGGCGGAGAGAGAGAGATTTGATATTGAATCCAAGGTCACTTAAAAGTGTATATGTCTTGCAGAGGAGAGGTGGCTGAGATTCGATGTGTCTCAGAAGCATGATAATGAGACCGGGGGATGCTGGTTGATTAAGGTGCTAGAATATTTGCAGGATTTGTAAATTTGTTATGAATGGTTGTAATGATTGTGTAAAAATGCTGGGTTTTGAAATGGGAGATGAAGGGCAGATGAGGTTACTAGAAGAAAAGAGAACCCTTGGAGAGCTGAAAACAGAGAAGCAATCAACTCTTCTAGGGAATGTGAGCTTTCTCAAGGCGGCTCAAGATTGGGAAGTTGACAGCTTTGAAGACTTCTTTAGACTCTTGTACTCCATTCATCCAAGCCCTCAAGGCTCTGACACGTTGTGGAGGGTACCTACAGGAATAGGTATATTCTTGGATCTCTCTTTTTATAAATCTCTCACAATCGCAGAACAATCACTTTCCATGGAGAAGGATTTGGAGAAATAATGCGCTTCCCAAAGCGGCGTTCTTTGTTTGGACAACATCTCAGGGAAAGATTTTTACAACGGATAACCTACAGAAATGCAGGGTAATTATAGTCGACTGTTGCTGTGGTGCTATATGTGCAGAAAAAGTGGTGAGACTGTGGATCATCTTCCACTGCATTGTGAGGTCACTAGAGTGTTATGGGAACATGTATTCAGACGGTTAGAGGGTTATGCCTACCACTATGTTTGAACTTCTGGCTAGTTAGACCAATCTAGGTGGTATTCCACAAATCACAGTTGTGTGGAAGATGGTTCCTATTTGATTTTGTGGTGCAGGAGCGTAATGACTGGACGTTCAAAGACAAGGAGCACTCTTTAGTAGAGCTTAGACTATTTCTTATTAGAACCTTATTTCTTTGGGCCAAAGCTATTGATTTCAATGGCCTTCATTTTTCATGATTTCTTATTTCAATTTCGTCTTCCCAGATAGGTGTTGACTCTTGTATACCGGCTTGAGTACTTGGGCTATGCCTATTTCATTAATACAATCGTTAGTTATAAAAATAAAAATAAAAAATCAACTCTTCTGGAATCTTTGTGGATAAAGAAGCTTGGGTGATAAACAACAAAGGAGTTTGGGGAGGGTGGTAAGTTTAGTTGGGATCTTTTTCCAATATAGATTTCCACACCAAGAGCTATAAAGCGTGCTACCTTTCTTCACAATCCTTTACTTGAGAGTTGTGCTGTGAATAACAATTAACAAATGGCAAGCACAAATTATTTGTCAAAACGTTTTTCCAAGTTAAATGTTCCCCGCCTTATTTACATGTTATAACTCATTGAATTAAATCAAAAGGAGACAAATCCTTAGATATCCATAAAATCTCTGCGGCCCCTTGCTTGAATATTATCAAACTCTAAAGCCAACAAGATAAATACCTGCCAAGAATTGATACAGAGTACATTGACATAATTTTGCTTCCATTGTTCCAATTCTGACTGATTCTGACATTTTTCTAGATTAGTGCCCTCTGAGTTCAATGTACCAGAACCTAAAGCATATAAATCAGCATTAACACGCCCAATGCTGAACAAAAAAAGAATGTCATGAGTATTATTCTTAATATAGAAAATGTACAAAATAACAATAAAACAGAAAGTACTAATACAATAAAACACTGGTGAGCTAATGGCCAATAATACACTGATAAATAATTGTCATATGTTTGAACAGGTATATTGAGGAATACGAGAAAACAAGATAAGCTTGTAAGCAGGTGTATTCACACGGTTATTTCTATAAATAACATGTTTAGGTTGGCCAGCTTAAAGAATCGTCTGCATAGGGACAAAAACAACATATCATGTTAAAAGCATTCGACAATACAAGTCAGCAAAGATGGACAAACTCTCATGGTTGACTCATTGAATTTTCCAAAAAATCACCTAGGCTTAACAGAACCCCAGTAGAATGCAATTATGCTTCTACATGGGCATGACATCAAAGGATTTTGACACATCCACAGATTTGTCTCATTTGATTACAGAAAAGTAATTGGCAGTTTCCAACAAGAGTGAATGCTCTTACAACTTACAAGTATGAGAATGAAGGTTTAGAAAAAACAAAAGATTTAAAAAAAAAAACAGTACAAAGGGGCTAATTTTTTCTTTCAAAACCATTTATAGTATAGCATCAACCGTAGTATCCCACCAACATCGTTGAGTAGCAGATGGAGCATGGATTTTCGTGAGGAAGTCTAATTGGTTGGGTTCACATTTGCGGAATCAGCTATCCCAACAGAGTTTTAAAAAAATGATAGAAGCCTCAGGTAATCAATCAGTCACAGGTTTCCAAAGCAATCAGAAAGAGGAAAAGATGCAATTAAAACTTCTAGAAAAGCCTCAAAGGAACTGAAATTTGGTATTCCTAATCCTATTGGAATAGGTGTCCAAATTTTAAAACTAAAAGATCTCAGAAAGTTTGATCATTAAAACAAAATGTAAATCACTATAGGCTGGATAAAGCGCAGAAGCAGAACTACACACACTAATGAAAAACTTATGGGCCATTACTGGAGCTCTCTAGTCTCTAGTAAATGTGGAAATTATAAACCCTGACATGATGAAGAATAATCTGCAGTTCCCTGGTTGGCCTTGTGTCATTATTATCTATCCCAAACTAAAGCATCAGCATTTAAATCAGCATTTACTCCTCTTTCAGAGGTCTTCAGTGGTTTGCCAGTGGCATTCTTTGTCGAGACTCTAACCCCACCAAACTATAACAACCCAACCCTTCCACCCCAAACCTAAATATTACATATCCAATATACTGTTTTTAATCCAAAAGAATCCTGCATCACTAGCCCAAAGCATATATTAGAAGGAGTTGAGGAAAAATACATTTGAGCTAAGCAATCCATTACTAAAGCCATCATAAAAGTGTGTAATTTTTTTTTGTTGGCACCGGGTGTTCGAGAACAAAGTACTGACTAATCTCGGGAGTGAACAGACACTTGGCAAGGAGTTTCCCACAAGTGCACCTCAAAGTGTATAAATTAAAAACATATAAAAAAAAGTACATATTTTTTTTAGAAGTAAACTGAACATATAAAAAAGTTCATATTGACAGGATGCTTACACTGCACCTTCCAAAAGGAAAGGGGACACCAAGCAGCGCTGACAGTGTTACTGCAAAGTCAAGCTGCAAAGAGTGACTCAACTAAATAAGGTCATAAAATAAATATACAATTGTATCAAGAGAAACAATGTCCCAAACATGTGACATCTGAAAGATAAACCATTTCAACCTGTTGGATAGAGCTGATGTACATCTTCTTCCCATCCTAAGATTTCAAAGATGAAAAAACAAAATATTCAGGAAGATAAAACAATAAGTACCTTCACAATAAAAACTCAGATGTATGTATTGTCTAAAAGTCTAAATAAGCCACATCTTATTATGTTTTATCCATCCTTACAACTTTCTCCATTTTTTCTCTTTTCTTATTTTCTCTCTCTCATTTTTGGGAGAAGCAATATGAGCATGTAGATATTCCAAATCCAGCTAAAGTAGAGGAAGAAGAAGAAAAGCCAAGGGAAAGCAACCAAGGGAGAAATCTTGAAGCCAACAGCATTTAGGAAATGGGTAATACCAAATTGTGTCCACCAGATGAAGTATCAAACTCAGGTGGTATTGAAAATGGAGACTTCTTAAAATTCATGGCAAATATTGACGTTTCAACCTGCATTACATGACTGGGGTCAGCATGAGCAAAGGATTTGATAACCACAAACTATAGTTTCTACAAGAACATGATATATATAATACCTCTTCAGGACTCCCTCCACCATGATCTCCATGTAGGGTTTGTCCATGGTCACCCATCACAAGAAGAAATGTATTTTCATGTAAGCCACCTGGTCCAGATTGGCTCTCCAACACTTCAATTACTTTCTGGAACAAAATAAGTGATCGATCTGTTGATGTTAGTAAAGCCAGAGAGAGGACAAGATTAAAAATTAAGGATTTGGTGAATTCAGAAAGGAGAGCAGCAAAGTAGAACCATATAATTTAACTTCTTCTGCACCTAAATCAAAACATTCCCTACAAAGTAACCCCTGAATAAAGTAAGCATGCAAATATTTTTGAAAGGAAAGAAAAAAGAAGCCAAGAGCCACTATCTCCAATAGTTAAATTTCAGAAGTAACATCTACCAGTATAAGAACCAGAAATGACTTACTCTGACAGACGTGGGATAGACTATTACTTTAAGAAAAAATCTCCACAACCTCCTACTATTCACACAACCTCCACACACCACACTTTTTTTAATTTTTATTATTTTTTTCTTTTATCAAATATTTATTATATGAATAATGAATAGAAAATTTGAAATAGTTTAAAAAGAATAAACTCAAAAAAAATTTTAAAAATTTAAAAAAAATGTGGAGTGTGGAGTGTGAAGGAGGTTGTGTAGCAAAACTCCATGAAAGCAGAATCCAATTTGTATGTTTTCCAAACTGGCATTTGTGTCTATAAGTTCAACAAACATACCTCTAGAATGAGATTGTATTGCTCCAATTTTTCTATCATTGGATCAGAATCAACGCCAAATATGTGGCCTGCATGATCCTGAGTCAACAAAAGATCATGAATATAAGTTTCTCTTGCAGCCTGAAACAATGTACATTTAGAGGAGATGATAGTTCATTAGTTTGTTACTAATATAAAGCTCTAAATGACTTGGTGCAGCTCTTTAGGATCATAAAAGAGTAAGTGTTACATCAATGGAATCAGCACCATAAAACAAGAATTTTCATAAGAACGCCCAGGCCAAAGCAAAGATGATACTAATTGAAACTTCTGTATGCAAGCAGTTTTTCCTTTTTCACCATGCTTTTTTTTTTTTTTTATAAGTTCCTCACCATGCATCTCCAAAGATATGGACAACACAATGACTTTATTGCACCACAGCACATTGGCTTTGACATGATGTCCATATGACAAAAGACAACCGTTCATGTCCTATAATAAATTTCATAAAATGCAGCTGGGAGTATGACCTATGAAACGTTCTTTAAGAGTGATAATCTTAAGAAACTCCCTCACATCCTTTTCTCATTGTACAAGCAAGCACTATATCGTATTATTTTCACCATCAAGTAGGCAAAGCCCAAGTACACAAGGAATATATGTGAGAATAACCTAATTAGAGTTTACAATCAAAAGGAGAAAATCATGGACATTTAGCCCATTACAAACAATTGCCCCTCCCCATAAGAACAATGATTTAAAAACTTTAAGCTCATCCACTATTCTTTCACGATCTTCGAAACTTCTATCATTTCTCTCCTGCCAAATACGCCAACACATACATATAAGAACCATTCTCCAAATTGCTGCCACTTGTGAATTACCTTGGAGACCTCTCTAGCTTGCAAGGAAATCCACCAGTCTAAGAGGCATGACCCATGAAATCAAATTCGAAAAACTCATCCCACATGGTCTTGGCCACCTCACAATGTAAAAGTAAATGATCTACTGGTTCCCCATTATTCTTACACATATAACACCAGTCCAACACCATTACCCGGCATTTCCTTAAATTATTTGTGGTGAGGATCTTGTCCAATGACGTTGTCCATACGAAAAAAACTGCTTTTGAATGAGCTTTTGTCTGCCATATACTCTTCCATGGGAACATGGTCATTCCAGGGCTCGTTAAAACTTGGTAAAACGATCTGACAGTGAATTTACCTTTCTTGGAGGGGCTCCAATTCATCTTATCTATAGTACCCTCTGTCATACTTACAGAATACAATGCTACATAGAACTCTGTGATAGTCTCCAACTCCCAATCTTGGGCTGCCCTAATGAAATCTACATTCCATTAAGGGAGCCACTAGAAAAGACCAAGAGATCGGCTATCACTGCATCCATATCTCGTGCGAGCTCAAAAATGGCAGGAAATGTGTCTTAGAGGCTTTGTTCACCACACCATTTGTCATACCAAATCTAACACCATCACAAAATGTTCATGTCTTCAAAAGATCTCTCAATGTCTCCTAATGTATTTCCACAAACCCACCCCACATGGGCCGCGTACCTCATTCGAGCACTATCCTCCCCAAGCCTCCCCAAACTGTGAATCTATAAAGGACTTCTATAGGGCCGCCCCTTTCATATTGGTACCTCCACAACCATTTGCCAAACAGGACTTGGTTGAATTTCATCAAGTTACAAATCCCTAATCCACCCCCATAAATTGGAGTACAGACAATTGACCAATTAACAAACTGGCTTCCCGAGTGAAAGATTGGGTGTGTCCCACATTACTCTTGCCATGAGGGAGTTTTCTTATGTTAAATAACTTAAATGGTTCAACCCAATTTTATATTGGGGCATATTTGAGCAGATATGTTAGATAATAAGTGAAGCTTTTTTTTTAATCAGTAAACAAGATTTTATTGATAATAAGAATAGGCAAGAGCCCAAGTATACGGGATAAGTGAAAAACTTCACTCAGGAGAATTTTGGTTTTCCAGTTTAAATATGATCATCCAGTTAGATAGCCATAAATATTGGTCCCAAGTACAGTTTGATCATTAATTCCTGTATATGCTTGCAAATTTTGGTTCGCAACTGCTTGTGCCCAAAAAATTCAGAAGGAAAATTACACAGATTATAGCAATATACACTACTTAAACAGCAGTTTTACACACGCAAACCGAAGATATCCAACCAAGTTTTGCTTCACTAATAAAGCATGCCAATCATACCACACCAAGAAAATGTGCTATAAGAACGTCCCAATCTTCTTGATACAAGGTTGGGAGTAGGTGGTCGATGCATCCATTGTCCACCTGGAGAATAAACTTCAGTTACTTTTTAGCCAGTGTAATAATTAATGAACAACTTATAACTCCATTTGTTTTTTCTAACAAGCAGACTCCATCAAATATTATCGAGGAAGAGTAATTGAAGCTCAAACCTACATGGAAATGTGATCCATACCGTATGAAGATCTTTAACATTAAAAGAGGGGTACGGATAAGACTTTTTGAAATGATTAGGGAACAGCTGTGTCCATGTATCATCCCCCATCATCACCACCCGCTTTCCATTTTGAACTAACTGCAAAAGAGCCCTTGTATTGGATTTACATCACAGTAACAAACAAGAAAAAGAATCTAATACTAAGCAAACCAAATCACCATATATATGTGAGCAAAGTAAATCACAATGTCAACCTGATGTATAAAGTTATCTTCAACAATTGCAGGAGCACCAAAGCTATTCCCAACATCAATAAATGTTGGCAGTCCACCGGTTGTCAGGCCCTGAAAAAAATGCAAGTGGAACAAGGCAACATTAGAGATTAAGCTCATGCTTCACATGAACTGATTTGAAATAAAAAAACATCCAAGTTTTGTTTAATCTCATAGTAGGAAAGGAAAGAAACTAACATATCAGAAAATCTGCCTGCTGCAACAAAATCATATATTTGCAAAGAATGAAAGTTCCACTAAAACCAATCCAGTGGGACCAACAGATACTGTTAGTTCCTTCTTCCGTAAGAACCATCACTCTATCACCACTTACTCTCCTAAGCTTTGTCACACAACAACTCAGACCCACAAACTACCGCCTAGCATCACTTGTCCCTAAACTTTGACTCAATAAAACATGAATCCACAAAATACCACCTCATTGTCACATTTGCTCTAAAATAGCACAAGTAAGGGGTAAATGACAATGGTAGTACCATAATTCATGGATCTGAGTTGTACTGATTCAGTTCAGGAGGTAAGTGACAATAAGGTAGTGGTCGTGGGAGGGGGAAATTGAATTATCCCTAAATTTTAAGGGGAAAAATGTCTATGAGGTAGCTGCATGGCCGATCTTTTTTACAAGTAACATATTATATTAATAAGAATAGGCATAGCCCAAGTACACAGATTATATGGCCGATTTTCATCACCCCAGCATTTCCCAACATGCCGAAGCTGAAAAGTATTAGTCAGCTCGTATTAGATTTTTAGCATGAAACAAAATAATAACAATGCANTTGCTAGTAGGCTCAAATTAGGTGTATTTCTCTTGTATACTACTTGTGTACTTAGGCATTGCATAATTATGAGGATTAATAAATTTTTCTTACTTATCAATAAAAAAAATTGCACAGAACGAAATTGAAAAACGCACATGAAACCATAACAAGAAGTAAACGGGAAAAAATCACTTTCAAACGCTGCAAACTCGTGGTTGGTGGATCTGCTATAGCTTTGAAAATCCTAGCCGAAGATCCTCGCTCAGAAGCCAGCTTCTGAATCACTCGTAACTTGTCCATCCATGGTTTTGACACTGACATTTGCACGCACTCAATCAATATCAATCACTCACAGTTTTAAGTTAAGCCAGTTAAAAAAAAAAAAAAACAATCTTGCAGAAATTAAGATAAACCGAAACAGTAAAAAAATCCGACCTTCGAAAAACGTACTGGGAGCAACAAAGTCAAACCTAAAAGGAAAAAAAATATATAAATAAAAATATATCTAAAGGAAAAGAAAAACAAAGAAGGATTGGTAGTACCTGAGGGCGTCGAGGACAATGATGACGACGCGATCAATAACCGGCTTGGTCCAACAACGGGAAGAATTAGGAGAAGAAGACGACGACGAAGAAGAAGAAGAAGAAGAAGAAAAGCAAGGCGATTGGGAAAGATCGGAGCAATGGCTGTAAAAGGGGAGCTCGGTCCGGGTGAGAAGGAAACCTCGGGTGAAGATAAGAATGGCCACACCGTGAAGAAGAAATATCAAGAAGAACACCCGTATCTGCTCCCATTTCCGACTACGCCACCAAACCTCCATCTCCTCCTCTGTCTGGGATATCTGGTATTCAATTCCTGATCAACGACATATCAAGAGGAAATATTTTTGGGATCAGCCACTATTTCAACGCAACGTTTCATTGAGTGAATTGAGAGTGAGCCGAGAGATAGAGAGTATGAGAGAGTCGATGAGGGATGAGAGAGAGAGACGATGAGAGAGAGAGAGAGAGAATGTATTGTCGGACACTTGAAATGTACTAGTTGATTATAGTATATTTTAGTCCTTTCATATTATATTAATAAATAAAATAATTAAAATAACTTATATTTTACACTAAAGGCATATTATCTATTGATTTCACAATATTCATTTCAAGTGTTCCATAAAAAGTTAAAAATAAAAATAAATAACTTTAGTAGGTGTAAAGTCATATATTTTATAGCCACGTTAATTTTTTAATTAAAGAATAAAAAAATACACATATTGAATTATATCTAATAATAAATAATAAATATATAAAAAAAAAAATAGGGGTGGATCTGGCTTGCCTCGTGTTGCAAAAATAACAGGAAAACTTATGATATAAAATCCAATGGCTACTCTCTTATGTGCCCAACATATTTCATCAACTATAATTTTTCAATACAATATAAAATAAAATCATTTATTTAACCATTAAATACATTAGTAATTAAAATAATCGTCTATATATCCATTAAACATAGTAACTAATATCAAAGATATTTATATTTTTTGTTTTCTAATATTTCTAATAAATAATAACACAATAATTATGAGGACATTCTTATTGGTTTCCTTAAATTTATTTTTAATAAAATTTTGACAAAAATTAACAAAAGAATAAAACAATATGTGGCTCTCCAAATTAAGGTGGCAGTTTATTCTCAACATGGTTGGACTTTGACATAAAGAATTGTAGATTGGTTTTGGTTTGATCAAAACCATTGGATTCTCATAGGAGATGTCCGGTTATTTTTCCAACGGGAGGCAAACCGGATCCTTCCAATTGGATGCTCATTGGATTGATATTGGCTTCATTAAAGTCATATCTAAAATTTGATAAAAATTATATACTTTTTATAGTCTAAAATCTCTCAAACCATAATCCTACATTAGATTAGCTATTGAATTCATCAAAATAATAATATAATATTATTTTTTTAATAATAATATTTTTAATTTATTTTTTCATATTTTACAATTATTAATTAATAATTTAATTTGATATTTTGTAATTACACTAATCATATTTTACAACTACACTAATAATATATTAATTAATATTTTTAATTATCTTCAAGTTTATCCCCCAGTGAAGACTACAATCACGTAGTCAACAATTATGCTGCCAAACAATGGCCGCAACCTACGAATTGTAGCTTCCTCTTCTTGAAAGCAACGCATTAAGATTTCAATGACCAGACAAAAAAGTCCATAGCCCAAGAGTTGTTTTTCCACATTTTGAAATAAAAATTATTTTGGCCTATGAACAGTATCAGTTCAAGTTTGAAAAACAAATTAGATTCATTGTAGCTCAAATCTTGATCTTAGGAGTTATAGTCATTACAATGCAGACGCTTTCAACGATATATATGCAAAATTTGCATCTGACTGGATTTTGATGAAACCAATGTCAGTGCTCCAAGAGTAGCAATTCCTAGGCTGTACTTGAGATAGCACTGCATTCCCTTGTGGTGTGTTTGGCCACCCATACCGGTGATTAATTGGATGATCCTCTTAACTATCCATCTTGATGTGGTTTAACAAAGAAATAATTTTTGCATCAGTTTACACATCACACACCATAACTTTTTTTATTTTTTTTTATTTGTTTTTCTTATTAAATGTGTATTATATGGATGATGAATAAAAAAATATAAATGTTTCAAGAAGACTAGAATAAAAAAAATTGAAAAAAAATTAAAAAAATTAAAAAACAATTTGATGTGTGGTGTGTAGGTTGATGCATAGTAATGCTCTTTAACAAAAGGGAAGAGTTGCCCTTCTCCCAATTTTTTTTTATTTTTTTTTGGAAATATACAATTTATTTTTAGTTTTAAATTTTTGTTTTTTTTTTGTTTACTTTTTTATTTTATAAGGTTTTTGTCTTTTAAAATGATAATTTTATTTTATAATGTTTTTTTGAAGTTTTTTAGTTTCTTCTAACGTGCAATTGCAACGTGCCACATCAATATCTCTAATGGTTCACTAATGAGAGATTCGCGAATGATTCCTTTGATCAAAATAAAAGCAAGGATTGAAAATTTTAAAATTGAAATATAAGATTTAATTTATTTAAAAAAAAGCCATCAGTAGTATTTTGATTTATAAGGGATTTGCTACACAACTATCTACTGTTCACGCAACTACCGCACTCTAGCCTACGTGGTACTTTTTTTTGGAAAAAAAAAAAAAAAACGTGCGGGGAAGGTCCCCTCTCTGCTTCTCCCCCTTACTTCCCCCTTCTCCTCCCAACTCGTTGTCATTCTCCACGACTTCCCCCCTCCGCCTGATTGATTGTGCTTCCCACATCATCACCAGCGAGTTGGCGAAGCGAAATAGAAGAGGTAGCCTTGTTCTATAACGGAGAAAAATAGAGAGAGATCTGGAAGATGGGTGAGAAAAATAGCCTTGTTCAGTATTCCAAGCCAATATTTTCTTTGAGCCTTTTTTACAAACACTTGCTATTCACTTGCCATTCCAAGCCAATTATCCAGAAAAAATTACCCAACAGCGGCAGAAAAAATTCCCATAACAGTGAAGCTTCTCTCAGGGTCGAGCTCAGTCTGTCGTCGCGGCTTTGGGACTCGAGATTCGTCGAGTTGCCTTCGTGGCTTACCGAGAGCAAAGCGGCGGAGTTGGAATGGCGTGTAGCTCCCATCGGCACTTTCTATGAAGGTGACGATGGCGTGGAGGATCTGTCGACGTCCCTGGACGTCACCGTGCCGTGCCTGGTGGCTAAGATGTCCATTTGTTGTGGAAGGCTTTCGGGTGCTTTGTTTCGGGTGTAAGAAAACAGAGGCTGGATTGGGTTGTGCATGATGGAGTTCTGGTGGTGGTTCTCGCTGCATGGTTGTGACGACGGAAAGGGCCGGGCAGCTTGGGAGGGACGGCCGTGCATGGTAAGTTCGGCGGTGGTAATAGCAGAAGTGAAACTGGGCTATCCGCGAAGGCTGTGCCTAGTGTGGTCCTCTCCCGTGAGTCAAAGCCGTGGTCTCCAACGATGTGAATCTACGGTGCGGTGGTGCTCTGGTGCAATGATGCGACTGTGACACAAGGTTGCGTCTCGGGTTAGGCCTCTGTTCATGGTAGAGGCTAGCTGCTCTTTTTTTTTTTTTTTAGGCGGACGTTGAGGCTTGGGTGGTTCCTAGTGATTTGTGGACGGAAAAAGCTACTTTTACTCGGCTTGCATGAGACGTAAACGGTGATTCATGGCAGTGAGACCAACCGAGAGGGGGGCTTGGGCAGTGCCTGGTTCGTGGAGCGGTGGAAACTTATGGAGAAATGGAGGGGTGATAGAGAGTTTGTGACGTAGTGGGGTACGACAACGTGAGGAAGTTGTGGAGATAAAAGAAAAGAAAAAAAGAAAAATAACTGGGTTGAGTAGACAGGAGTGTGGTGTGTGGTAGTCAGACAGGAGGTTGAGTAGATTATCTCTTTCCTTTATATGCAAATGATTTTAGGCGAAAATTGAGAAATGAGATGTGATGGAAATTTTGTGAATATTAGTAAGATGATTTGTGAATAATAGTAAAATAGTTTGAGTTAAGTATTTATTGAGTTTGGGAAAAGGAGATTAAAAAAATTGAATAAAAAAAATTATAAAGTTAAAATATTATTTTTTTAATATTATTTTTATTTTGAGATTTGAAAAAATTAGAATTATTTCTTGTGTTTTGTTTGAAAGTTTGAGAAAATTGTAATTATTAGTTTTAAAATATTTGTATTTGAGTGATGTTTGAGAAAGAAATGAGATGAGATAAAATGAGATAGAAATGAAATAAAAATTATTTCCAAACAACCCTAATATAATAATATAATATAGTGAGATGCTAAACTGTCAAATAAATGTAAACAAAAAAGCATAAGCAATAGAAGTTTGGACCAACAAAGTAGCCTAGGTCCCATGCATGTTTTCTTAGCCAAAAGGCCCCCACATGTTCCAAGAGAAAAGCTACCATAGAGATGGTTTTGTTGGCCATTCTCAAAAAGATTTATCCAAGATTTCTACTACGAATAAGGCTAGATATTGTTATGAGTTCTTCAAATATAGTACATTATTTTAAAAAAAATATATATATATATTATTAAAAAATTAATTTTTTATGTAGATTTTATATTTACTCATTTATTTTAAAATGAGTGTACGATATTTGCGCATTTTATAACTACATATATCATTTCTTTCTATTATATCTATGAAATATGCTGTAAATAGGTTTGCATCAGCTGAGGAAGGTCTTTTGCTCAACAGCACTTGGATAGGAAAGCTAGTCGAAGTGCCAAGCTTGATGGTGCAATGCGTCACCGCAAAGCTCTCCCACTCTTATAAGAAGATTGGTGTAGTTCTTATGCCAAGGGTAAAATTGGAAAATGATGTTTGGCTAGTGGGTTATGGTGGGTAGAAATCGACAATTGGTCTCGAGGGTGATGGTAATAAAAAAGCAGCAGCAACAATGGTTCGAACTTCTTAACTTATCTCTATATATATGGGAGTGCACGATGAAAAGCTATAAAACAGACAGGGAAATGAGGGTAACCTGATTATAATCTTGTAAGTCCCTGAAAAACATAAAGAACAGTTCTAACAAGTGGGGCCTATGTTTCAGCCATGGAGGGGAGGGGGTGGTGGATCTTAAATTTCTGAGGTTGAGGATTCTAACGAAACAAAACGCTAGAACTTCTTCATCCAAGTATACGAAAGTGGAGATATTTACTAATTAGAAGTTTCTCTGTGAAAACAGCACTTGTCCCAAAAGCTCAAGCTAATGAAAAGAGCTAGATTCAATTATTTATTTCATATCTTAACATTCTCATTCACATATGGGTCAGACTCTCCTTCAATGGATGGCCCAACACGTGGAATATTTAATTAAATAAAATAGAGTGTAGAGTCAGGATTCGAATTCAAGATCTCTGCTCTGATTCTATGTGAAAACACCACTTGTCCCAAAACTTTAAGCTAATGAGAAGAGGTAAATTCAATTATTTATTTTATATCTTAATATCCCCGACCGAAGAGATGAAGTGGCAAACTTTACCGATCACTTGAATCCAATCAGATCTGATCTATACCATTTCCTACCATGGCCGTCAAGACTACTGATGGCTGTAATATATTCTCCTAAACAGTTATCTAACAAAGTGCCCAAAAAACCACCTTCTTCATAACATTTCTCTTAACCAATATAACAACAATCTTAGGGACCATTTTGTTTTTGGATTTGAAATCAAAAGATCATCATCGCAAGAATAGACGCAAACTGCCAAGCTTGACATGGATAGCTTCATCCACAGCCTCGACAACCAAACTCAAAAACCAAGAAAGAAAAGGATGGCAGTTCAACCTATAATTCGAGTACATAACTTCAATTCATGCCTCGTATATATGCAATTATTGTCATCTTAAATTCTTTCTCTGAGCCACCTTTTAAAAGTGTATTTTTAAAGAACAAACTTTGTATTTGGCAAACCGAGATTAACCATGCATATGTAATTCACAAGTCAATGCTCTCAACATCGGCAGATATCCAAATATGTTAAGGTTAGGGCTGAGCAGTTCATGAGAGTGGGAGAGAGAGAGAGGGAGAGATCTTATAAAGAGATCTCTATTCATCATAGTATATATAACCATAAAAGCGGGTAAGGTTTCAAAGTTGCATCCATTCTTGAAGACTGCAGCAAAGCATTCAAAGACATGGTTGAAGACAGCAAGTTTACAAAATTCTGCATGTGAAATGGACCATAATTCTGTGGCATTGGATATACGAGCTTAAACGTGCAAGTGGAATGCGACAACTATAACCCTTCATCTGTTCTGCAGAATCTAGTCTACATGAATTCTTCAGCATAAGCAATGCTAAACCGAAGATCTATGTCAGCTTCAGTGACTGATCCCGTAAACCATATGATTTTTATATGCCTTATGTATAAAGGTAATGGGAAACTCAAATCGAAGATACACGGCACACGGATGGTCTGTAACCTATCTTTCAGAAAGCCTATGCTCATCTTATAGCTATACTATAGTTCTAATATGTCTCGTCTAATGGCAGAGCTTATAGTTTTGCCATGATAGTTAAGACATGAAGAATCTATCCTAAACTTATAAAGCTTTGTAGATGCATGCATTGCTTCATCCCCCCAAACGTCCCGGATCCCCAATTTCTATAGGATAATCTGCCTGCTTGCACACCCATAATATATTTAAGAGATTATCTAGGACTTGAGTAAATAGTTTTTTTTTTTATAAGTAGAAATTGAGTAAATATTCATACCATTACAATCACTGCGGCCCCATTTTGGGCAGCACAATGTTCTCAACTTCATCCAAAATTAACTACCAACTATAGCTGGTTTAGAAAATGCATTTGTTATTATTATAACCATCATGCCTACTAACAAACCCCTCTAAACTTTCAAAGTTCGACTGGATAGCCCAACTCATCTTGAAAGTAAAGCACATCTTCGGATCTCAGTCCAATCCTACAGCTGTCGAACTTACCAAAGCACGGTCATATGGGAATAATACATGGTAAGAAGTAATACTAACCTACTGACAAATTTCATCAACCACCCTTGAAATCACCAGAACCTTTTTACCAGCCTCATGGTGGAACTCTCCAATTCAAAATCTTCCTTCATAGGCCCACAAGTCTAGCACTTGAAAACTATCTAATTAAGTTAAGGTCATAATTATCAACAGAGGAAAGATCAAGGACACGTACTACGTAGTGCATCCATCTTGACTAACAAATTTGCCAATGTGGCATACCCTAGCTAAGGTCCTAGCTTATGACGGAAAAATCATGTATAACTTAAGTGTAAAGCCACCTTCAATAATAAAAATCAAATAACTCAACATGCGTGTAACATTCATGGCAGAATATTAGAAATAACTCCAATAAAAAAAAAAAATAAGAAACTAGAAATAAAAAAAATTACTCATCTTTGTATGTATCAAATTTAGTATTTCAGTCATACAAAAGCACATCTAGCGAAATATCTATTCCAGATTTTCGTGCTTAATAGTCAAGCTGGCAAAACGAGGAACAACTTATTTGGCATTTGCTAAAATAATATTCCTTTAGAGTGATCCAAAACCTGTATAATACAGTAAATCCAAAACAAAACAAAGGAAGAACAATTAATAACCTTGCTACAATTAATCAAGCAACGGACTCAAACCGCTGCAGCATGTCACAATGAGGTGTCTCACGGATAAATCCCCACTGGCGACGCTGCATCTCAAGCCGACAATTCTGCGATAGTATACTCAAATATTCCCTCTCAACCCTCCCTTCAAGGGCCGCACGTTCCGCAGTACCCGACGGGTAATCCTGCTCAAACTTTGTCGACTTAACATAATAATTGACACCCTTT
>QEOT01008644.1:90351-136554 GCA_003123785.1 Pterocarya stenoptera | reverse complement strand
CTATACAGAGTCTCACTAATCTTTTTTATTGCAAGTTGTCAGAGACCCTTTGTGGAAGTAGGTAACACGTCCACAAAACTGTAAATTTGAGAAATTTAAGTATGTATATATATGTATATTATTTTTGTCTAATGACTTCCCCTAGAAACTGAAATATTCTATATCAAAAAATTATTATAAAAAAAACAATCCTTTTTTCGCTTTTCTTGTGTTTTACATGAATTCTTTAATGGGCCGGGAGACTAGCCGACTAAAGGGGTAAAAATTTGGATCTAAAAAGTTAGGCAAAACAAGAATTTATCAGAGCAATATTATTGGGTCCTGCATGCTTAGCGTCGGATGCAGAAAGTTGGGCTGGAAAAGTACTGCAAATGTTTGACATAGAAGTGACATAGAAGAGACAAATGAGATCAGTTTTATCAGTTCATAACAGGCATGCATGGCTTTCTGTACGAAGGAGAAGACCATGATTTGAAGTGTTTTTCGAGGAATTAGTATCACGTGGTAATTAGCAACGAATGTTTTCCATTTTCGTGTCCATTCAATTCATGCGCAGGTAAAAATTTATAAACTTCTAAATAAATATTCCTTCATTATAAATGAGAGTATCATGTTAATAAATTTGAGATGGGATTGTTCAGCTCTTTAAAAAAAAAATAACTCCTAAGTAGGTAATATTTTTATTTTCTTAAAATAAAGAATGTGGACGAGAAAAAAAAAGAAAGAATGTCGAAGAATTATAGAGATCAATAGATCAAGATACACAAGTGTTCCAAACTTCTGAAATTTTTATTGAGTACATGATAACTTTCGTTTCTTTGCATAAAAATAAAAGATAAAAATTTAACAAAAAAATTTGTAGTTATTTAACATGAAGAAAATAAATAATGTGTCATGATTAATAGATAGATGCCGTCATATTGCTGTTGTTTTATTGACGCATTTTGGAGGTTTCAAAATCTTTCTGTCATGTATTTATGTGTCACGCTGAGAACTAAAACTACCCATTTCAGGATAATCATATGAACATCACCAATATTTCCGTTTCCTAAATGATCATCTCGTTTTTATTGCTAGCGGTTCGAGAGTACCGTACCGTTTGATTACCCCAAACAGCTTCTAAATTTGGTACAACAAGAGCAATTTTGTTACTGGATAGTGAATGTGAATCGTATGCAAAGCCATGAGATGATGCATATTGATATAATTAGCTAATTTTTGTCCCCAAGGCTAGCAATTTAGTTTCATATATAACTGCAGGTACTTACCCCTAAACAAGCAATAGCTAGTATCTGGTTTATTCTTAGTTTGTGCGTTAGAAAACACAGACTTTCTGGGAAAAAAAATTAGAAAGAAAGAAAGAATTAAGAAAAGAATCGGCCTGAATTTCCCTGTCAATCCACCTTTTACATTTCTTTCTTTCTACCACATTTTTTCTCCGTGTGAAGAAAGTAAAGACTAAGACACCAGCATGATACTGTCGCTAGATCTTGCAACTTCATTTCATAATTCAAGCATCATCAGTACCATAATCGAATGTGTTCATCTTCCCTGTTGGGTCGATTCGCCAGGCCTATGGACCTACCTTCATTCTGGGAATATGTTTTCATTGCCACAGCTTGAGCTGCAGATGATGATTATTTTCGCAATCACGCATGCCTCCCATTACATTCTTAAGCCATATGGAGTCCCTCAATTTACCTCCCAAATTATTGTATGTAGTACTGCTGATCTCTTGATCCACTTCAATATTTATCTTACTTGAACATGTTTATAATATGGTCTCTTCTATATCCATATACACTCACATGGTATTTAATATATAAGTGTGTGTGTGTGCGCTTGAGGCTACGTACGTACTAATAGAAAGGTATACAATGTTTCCCAAATATTCATTTCATTGAATGCAACGATTACATAATGCTTTAGAAATCTTATATAGGCATACGATACAACAGGTAATGACTAAAAAGGAATAGAAGTTTGTTATAACAGAAACAAGAGAGTAGAGATCTTGAAACTTCTAGAGCTGCTGAGGTGGATTTATTGTAGCTCCTTATTCTTTGAGTGAGCATCATTTTGATTTAGGTTAATACGCCCTCTTGAGTTTAATGGGGTGTCAAGCTTAGTAAGACTCGATCTGGGAATGAAAAAACGACTAGCCACTAATGGTTTAGTAAAAAATCAGCTATTTGATCTTTGCTACTGAAGAATTGAACTTGTAGCGTCTTGGCAGCAACTCTGTCATGCACGAAATGAAAATCTATATCCATATGCTTTGTGTGAGAGTGATACACAGGATTTGAAGTCAAGTATGTTGCCCCCAAATTATCACACCATAAAACAGGTGGTTGTGAAAGTGAGAAACCAATCTCCTTGATCAAGGTTTGCAGCCATATGAGTTTTGCAGTTGTATTGGCTAGAGACTTTTATTTGGCCTCAGTGTTGGAACATGTAACAGTATGTTGCTCTTGTGGACTCCATGAAATAAGATGGTTTCCTAGAAAAATACAAAAACCTCTTGTGGATCTTCTATCATCTGGGCATTCTGCCCAATCGGCATTAGAGTATGCATGTAGTGTGAAGGTTTTGAAAGAAAGAGTCCATAATTAATGGTGGATTTTAGGTAATGAATAATTCTCTTCACTGTCGTCCAGTGGGAAAGTTTGGATTCATGCATGAATTGACACACTTTGTTGATAGAGAAGGAGATATTAGGTCTAGTTTATGAAAGATATTGTAACCTATCATCGATGTTTCTGAACAAAGTAACATTTTCAAAAGAAGGAGAGTCAAATTTTGAGAGCTTGGTTGATGCCGACATGGGTGAGGATATGGGATTGACACCAAGCATACTGGTCTTTTTTAACAAGTTAAAAATGTATTTACGTTGCGGTATAAGTAGACCATCAGTAAGATAATTGGGTTCCAAACCAAGGAAGTAAGACAAGGGTCCTAAGTCTGTAACTGGAAATACTTGACCAAGGGAGGAAATGAAGCTGTCAATAGTAGTGGATGAAGAGGAGGTGATGATCATGTCATCGACATAGACTAATATAAACATGTAGAGATCATTGGTGTGCAGGACAAAAAAAGAGCGGTCACCCTTTGGCGCCGAGAAGCCATAACTGATGAGCCAAGAGCTCAATTCTGAGAACCAAGCTCGTGGAGCTTGCTTAAGGCCAAAAATGGCCTTATTCAGTTGATAAAGAAAATTAGGTTGCAATGGATTAACGAAACCTTGCGGTTGTTGCATAAAAACTGTCTTAGAAAGCTAACTATGAAGAAAAGCATTTTGGAGGTTGATTTGTTGTAGGCACCAGCCACGGGCAATTGCAATTGAGAGGACTAATCGAATGGTTGAGGGTTTAACCACTGGACTGAAAGTTTCGGTATAATCTATACCGATCTGTTGGTGAAAGCCCTTGGCCACGAGCCTTGCTCTTTGCCTTTCAATAGAGCCATCAGGCTGCAATTTTGTTTGAAATACCCACCTGCAACCAACGATATTAGAAATAGAGGAAGGAGGGATAAGGGTCCAAGTGTTGGTGTTTACACGGGCTTGGTATTCGTTGGCCATGGCAGTTTGCCATAGAGAAATTTAGAGGCTATAGTGAAGGATGACGGCTCATCGGGAACCATGGCAGTGGAAATAAAATAGTGGCGAGAGGGATATGGAACGATGTCATCGGTGAGAATTCGAGGTCGAGAGGAATTTGTGAGGGAACGAGTGATGATGGGAGAGCATGGGGGAATTAAGAAATGAGAGTTTTGAGGTGGTGGAGGAGGAAGATCCGAAGGAGATGATGAGTGTTGAGAGAGATTAGGGATTTCGGATTGAGAGTTTGGAGAAGATGAAGGAGGTGTTTCAAAGGAGGATGAAGGGATTATGGGTTGGGTTTGTGTGAGAGTGGCGGATTAGAAGATAGATGTGATGGGCCAGTTTTGGGTATAGTTGCGGTTAGGCCGGAGGAATGTAGAAGAGGAATTGGGGTAGACGTGTGTAGAGTGGGGTTTATGGTAGGTGTGTGTAGGACTAAGTTTGGGCCAAGGGGAACTGGGCTGAGAATGGAGTTAGAAAAGCATGGAAGAGAAACGATACAAGTAGTGGGCTGGGGGACAGTAGCATTAGAAAGATTTTTGTATGGAAAATTTGATTCTTTAAAAGTGACATCACGGGAAATATAGAAACAATTTTTGTGATAATCAAGACATTTTTACCCTGTGTGAGAGGGACTATATCCAAGAAATAAATAAGAAGTGGACCGAAAACTTAATTTGTGATGATTATAGGGTCGGAGATTAGGCCAACATTCACATCCAAAGATTTTGAGAAAGGAGTAATTAGGGGGTTTGTGATAAACCATGAAATAGGGAGATCGATTTTGTAACACAGGTGTGGGAAGTAGATTGATGAGGTAGGTAGCGGTTTCAAAGGCATTAGTCCAAAAAGAAAAAGGAAGAGAGGCTTGGGCTAGGAGAGTAAGCCCGGTTTCAACAAGGCCATTTTTTGTGTGTGTGTGGGGACAAGAAAAACGATGAGTTATTCCAAGTGTTTTGCAAAGGGATGTGAGGAAGAGAAATTCCCCTCTAGCATCAGTTTATAAGGAGATAATTTTGGTGTTAAAAAATCTGTCAGCATGTTTAATGAATGATGTAAAAATAGATAGCACATTCGGATTTATTTTTGAGAGGAAAATACCAAGTGAACCTTGTGAAGTGATCAACTATTGAAAGATAGTATTTAAAACAATTTATTGAGACAAAAGGGGCTGGACCATGCATCAGCGCATAATAGATCCAAGAGCTTTACATAAGTTGTAGAACTTAATGAAAAAGGCAATTGATGGACCTTGGCTAAGAGGCATTCGTAACAAACAAAAGAGGAACTATTGGGGAAATAAGGCAAGCAGTTGGTGCTCAAGACTCTAGAGATGACATTGAGAGATGGGTGACCGAGCCTTCAATGCCAGCAGCTTATGGAAGCTTTTTCACCAAGATTAGCAGACGGGGAAGGCAACGGCAGGGGAGAAGGAGATTGCTAGAGGCCATTATGGGTTGGTCAGCTGATGAAGAGCCTCTCTGTCAGGTTGTCCTTCATGGAGAAATGGGTTGCATGGAATTCAATGAAACAAGAATTATCAGTGCAAAATTGTAAGACAGATACCAAATTTTTTGTGATAGAGGGAACATGAAGAAGATTATGAAGATTGAAAGATGAGCAATTAAGAGAGAAGGAGGAGTCACTGATATTGTGAATGGGCAGACCAGTGCCATTTCCAAATCGAATTTGTTCATTGCCACTGTATGGTTCGAATGAGAGGTTAAGATTGACAAGATCATGCGTGATGTGGTGGGTGGCAGCACTGTCTAGGTACCAGGTGGAGTCGGTGATGGCTGATGGGGAGTTATAGTTGGCAGAAAAGGATCGGGGTGGGTCATATTGATAAGCATGATCAATCCGAAAATGACATTGTAGAGTGACGTGTCCAAGTTTGTTATAGACTTGACAAATAGGTCTATGTTGGTTGCTATTTTGGAAAAAGAAATTTGAGTGGGAAATTGAGGATGAACGTCCTCTGTTGGAGAGGAACCTTCCTTTGCCTTGTGCATTTTGGCCTCTACGAAAAGAACCTCTTCCTCACTGATCCTATTAGTTGCCTGTACTGAGGTTAGCAGATGGCTCAAAAGGAGAGGTTATGGTACTGTGAGAAGTATGTGTCACCCTACTTTCATGAATAAGAAGAAGGTGATAGAGCTCATGGGAGGTTATGGGTTCGGTTCTGGTGGTAATTGAGGTTATGAGGGATTCATAGGTTGAGCCCAGACCATTGAGAAGATAGGTTACAAACTCTTTGTCGGGAAGGGGATTTCCAGTTGCAGCAAGTGTATCAACTAGCATTTTCACCTTGCTGAAATAATCCGAAATGAATTGTTCTCCACGAGCCAGATTTCTGAGTTGAAGAAATCTGATTTGGAATTCCTTTGCTTGAGAGTGTGAGCTGAACATAGATTCAAGTGCAACCCATAGCTCGCGTGAGGTACCTGTAGAAATGACATGTACTATTAGCACATGTACATCAGGTGTAAATGATGTTGCACAGCATAGCAGTACACACAGCACAGCATCTACAGCAGAGCCACAACGGATTGCAGATCCTGCACTACAAAACAGGTTCTCTCGCACTGCAGAGTAGTTGGTTGATCTCTGCTGTGATGTAACAAACTTTATTCTTTGATTGTCTTGTAAAAGTCTATATATAGACCATTCTGTACCATTATCAAATACCATGGAAAGTTTTCCTATATTCTGTTGCTGTGTTCTATTTCTCTCTATTCTGCTTTTCAACATGTACGTTGCCAAGAGAAGTAAGCTAGGTTTATTTTGGGATTGGTATTGGTTTCAGTTGTGAGCATTTTTGGTGGAGGTACTTTTGTTCCATCAACATACAAAAAAAGATCTTGTCCTCGTAAGTAGGCTGTATGCTGAACTTTCCACAATAAGTAACTTTCAGAGTAAAGTTTTATGGTTACTAAATGTGAGCAGGATAGAGGAATAGAGGTAGGAGGTGAGGGGGAGGCTGCCGGGCCGTGGTCGTCTGCCATGGTGAAGAAAGAAAAAAAAAGGAGGATCAGAGAGACTCCTAGTCTAGCAGCATACCATAACAGAAAGGGATACAATGGTAACAAATATTCCTTTCATTGAATGCAACGATTACATAATGCCTTAGAGATCTTACATAGGCATACGGTACAGCAGGTAATGACTAAAAAGGAATAAAAGTTTGTTATAACATAAACAAGAGAGTAGATCAGATCTTGAAACTTTTAGGGCTGCTGAGGTGGATTTATTGCAGCTCCTTATTCTTTGAGTGAGCATCATTTTGATTAAGGTTAATACGTACGAGACTAATGAATTGAATATTCTTCGTGTGAATCAGGCGGGCATAATCCTCGGTCCATCACTACTTGGGCGCTTTGAACCATTCAAGATCTTGTTTGACGTTAGAAGTCAAGAAATAATTGGTATACTGGCTGCCTTTGGTCACTCACTGTTTTTGTTTTTGAGCGGAGTGAAAATGGATATGAAAGTGTTAAAGAGGACGGGAAGAAAAGCCTTATATACTGGTATTGCCTGCATGTTGTTCCCTTTGATAATTGGCTTCTCACTTGGACTGTCCCTTAAAAGATCTTCGCTCACCAAAGAAGAAGCACGTATGCTTCAATTTCTGACAGTACTTCATAGTTTAACTCCATTTCCGGTGGTTGTTTACCTTCTTGAGAACCTCAAGATCTTGAACTCTGAACTTGGTCAATTAGGCCTATCTGCAGCATTGGTTTCCGACGCGATTGGCTTGATGCTTCTTCTTCTTGCCAAATGTTGTACGGATGCCATGGAGAATGGTAATTTTCATGTAATTGTTGTTGGAGCATCAAGCATTATCTATCTCTTAACACATGTATTTGTTTTTCGACCCGCAATGGTTTGGATAGTCAAGGAAACACCCAAAGGAAGGCCTGTCAAAACCGTATACATCCACATGATCATGCTGCTGATGCTTATGTGTGGCTTGCTTACTTATTCGGTTAATTTTGCTTTTGTCACTGGACCTTTTATTCTCGGTTTGGCGGTACCAGATGGACCGCCTTTAGGATCTGCCATTGTCAACAAGTTCAACTGCTTCACTGAACTTGTGCTTCTTCCACTCTTTGTAACTATATGTGCTATGAAGACAGATCTAGGTTCAATCAGCCTCGGTAGCAACTTGCTGTCCATCTATATAATCCTCCTTGTCGCGACTTTTGCTGCTAAAATGGTGGCCTGTTTGATTCCTCTCTTGTACTCCAAAATGCCCATAAATGATGCTCTAGCACTTGCTCTCATTTTGAGTTTCAAAGGTGAAGTTCAGCTCAGCTTATATTCATACAACGACGGAGATGACCAGGTGACTATATTAAATTATTTTCTCCTCTGCTTTTATACTTGAAAAATGGGTTCTTTTCTAACCAAACGACAATAAACAAAACTAGGTCCAAGTTATACTAGACAAGGTGCTTTCTTTAACGATAGTTGCGATCCTAATTAATGCAACTATTGCACCAATCTTGGTGAAGTACCTGTACGATCCTTCAAGGAAATATGCAGGTTACAAGGTAAGGGATATCATGCATAACAGACGCAATGCAGAGCTTCGCATCTTGGTGTGCATTCACAAACCCGACAACGTTCCTACGGTTATTAAACTACTGGAAGCTTCAGGCCCGACAGAACAAAGACCCCTAACTGTTTATGTTCTTCACCTTATCAAACTGATTGGCCGAGCCTCCCCCGTTTTTATCTCCCACCAAATGCAGAAAAAGACTCTCTCCAAAACTTCCTATTCAGAGAATGTGATTACCGCATTTAATCGCTTCAAACAAGACAATCTGGATGGCATATCACTGTTGCATGTTTTCACTGCCATCTCTCCAGCAAAGTACATGCTCGAAGACGTATGCACTCTTGCACTGGACAAGCTCGCGTCCCTCATAGTACTACCATTCCATCTGAAATGGTCCCTTGATGGGTTTGTTGAATCGGAGGACTCTGCTATAAGGACTCTGAACTGCGGTGTCCTTGAACTAGCACCTTGCTCCGTGGGGATCCTTGTTGATCGTGGCCGTTCAACTATTCCAGCAGATTCATCTTATTCTGTTGCAATGATCTTCTTAGGAGGGAGAGACGATCAAGAGGCATTAACATTGGCGAAACGCATGGCCAATGATATGATGAACATCAATTTGACTGTGGTTCACTTTGTTACATCTGGGAGTGAAGAGATTAGAGATGTGGGCGATTTGCTGGACCATGAGGTGCTCAAGGATGTTAAACTTAACAATGTGAGTGGTGGATATGTGACGTATATAGAGGAGATGGTGGAAGATGGACCTCAGACGGCATTGATAATTAATTCTATGATAGACAAGTACGAGCTTATTATAGTTGGGAGGCGGCAAAATGTATTTTCCCCTCAAACATCAGGGCTTGCAGAATGGATTGAATTCCCAGAGCTGGGTATCATCGGAGATCTTCTTGCCTCCTCAGATAACAACACCAGGACATCCGTTTTGGTGTTGCAGCAGCAGCAGCAGCAGCAACAACGACGACGACGGGTAATACCCTAGTCATGGTTAGGAAAGTGAGATCCATTTTAAAAAAGAAAGTCTCTTTTTCTAATAGCAATTTTGGTTTTCAAAAAATCTGCACGTAGTTAAACTTATAATTAGCATTACTCATTTTGGTTGAAAATGAAAGAAGCCACACGGGATTGTGTAGTGATCTATTATTATCAATTCCAAATATATATCGAGGCATCAAACATTATATTTTGTGAATTTATATTCTAGTTCTTTGATTCAAAATACATTTCTTTTTAAATTAAGAAATGTAAGTGTATTAGATCACTACGTGTTAAGAAACAGAGTATACTCGCATACTGCTGGAAATTATAAGTTTTTTGTCATTTACGGAAGGATTTACAAGAGTTTAAATACAAGAAAGAAAGCCTATAATATTTTGTCCTATAATCAAGCTGTATACAAGGAAAGTAAGCTGTACAACATACATGGAAAATATCAACGAATATCCCGTAATACTTCCCCGCAAGTTGGTGCACGAAGATCCATAATGCCCAACTTGCGAAGGAAATGACGAAATGTGTCCCGATCAAGAGCTGTAGTGAAGATGTCGGCCAATTGGTTGGAAGCCGGGATATGAGTGGGTGAAATGAGGCGCGCACGAAACTTGTCACGAACGAGGTAACAATCAATTTCTATGTATTTCGTCCTTTCGTGAAAAACTGAATTGCAGGTGATATGAAGTGCAGCTTGATTATCACAATAAAGGAGCATGGGTTGTGGATGGAAAACTACCAAATCATGAAGTAAAAGCTTAAGCCAAACAAGTTCACAGGTGGTAGTGGCCATGGCACGATATTCGGCTTCAGCGGAAGAGCAGGACACAATTGATTGCTTCTTTGTGCACCAAGAAATTGGACTGTCACCAAGTTTGATGAAGAAGCCAGTAGTCGAGCAACGAGTTATGGGGCAACTCGCCCAATCAGAATCAAAGTAGGCCGAGATTTGGAAAGTACATGTAGAGGAGAAAAATAAGCCATGTCTAGGAGAAGTCTTGAGATAGCGGAGAATACGCAGAGCTGCTTGGTAATGCGGTTGCCGAGGTTGCTGCATAAATTGGCTTAAAACATTAACAGGAAAAACAATATCAAGTCATGTGATGGTTAAATAGATAAGACGACCAACAAGTCTGTGATAAATGCTGGGATCCGATAGCAGTTCACCCTCATGATAAGTCAACTTCAGATTTTGCTCCATCGGAAAATGCGCAGGCCGAGTACCTAAATGACCTGAATCAGAGAGAATGTCCAAGGTGTACTTGCATTGGTTGATAAAAATCCCAGAAGGTGACAGAGCATTTTCCAAGCTAAGAAAATATTTGAGATCACCAAGATCTTTGATCTTAAACTTGGTGGCCAAGAATTGTTTGACTAAATTAAGGGCAGCAAGATCATTTCCTGTCATCAAGATGTCATCCACATACACAACTATGGCAATAAAATAAGTGCCTGAAAATAGAGGGGTGGACTCACCGGCAGCTGAGGAAGCCGGTGGTGCCGGCGGTGTCGACCACGGGCAGCTGAAGGCGGCGCAGGGTGGATGATGGCCGATCGGACATGAGAGAGAAGAGCGAGAGAAGTCGAGCTGGGCTTGTCCGAACGGGAATGAGAGAAAGAAAAAGAAGAAAAAGAAAATAAAAGGAAGAGAAAAAGGAAAGAGGAAAAAGAAAAGATGGGGAAAAGAAATGAGGTCCAATCCTCACCACTTTCAAGTCACAACTGATCCTCAAAAACTATTTTTAAAACAGCAAATTAAATAAATCAAAATAAACTCAAAACTAATTAAAATAAAATATTAAACTCCTGTAATAAACATACTTTAAAATAAAAGGCAATTAAATCATAGAACACTAATTAAAATCATAAAAGCACATTAAACTAATCTCTCATAAACATGTTTAAATTAAATTAAACGGCTCAAAAACAAATATTAAATTAAAAAAAAACCTTCAATAAAAAATCACGTAAAAACCGGGGTGTTACAACCTCCCCTCCTTAAAATAAATTTCATCCTCGAAATTGTAGGGTCGAACATCAATGTTAAAGACATGCATGAAATGCAACAAAAAGATAGGCTTAAGAGACATACCGCCATTTATCCAAAAAAAAAGGGATATTGCTCCATCATGTTTGCTTCTCTTTCCCAAGAGAAATCTTGAGCCAACGGATCACCCCAAGCTACCTTCACCAAAGGTATCGACTTAGATCTCAACCTTTGCTCATTCCAATCCACAATCTGCGTCGGGGCAACCTCATAAGTAAGGTCAGGCTGCAGTTGAATGCGTTCTGGATCGACAAAATGCGGCTCTTGCTGATCAAAACTTTTTTTCAACGAGGATACATGGAACACATTATGAACTTCTCCAAAATACTCTGGCAAAGCAATCCTGTAAGCAATAGCCCCAACCTTGTCTAAAATCTAAAAAGGTCCAACATACCGTGGGTTAAGCTTTCCTTTCTTGCCAAAGCGCTTAACATCCTTCATAGGAGAGATTTTAAGATAAACCCAATCGCTTTCCTCAAAAGCAAGTCTCTTCTCCTCGAATCAGCATAACTTTTCTGACGACTCTGCGCTGCTGCCATTTTAGCTCTTATAACCCGAACTTGATCTTTCATCTCTTGAATCAACTCAGGTCCAATTAATTTACTCTCACCCACTTCATCCCAATACAAAAGTGATCTACACTTCCTCCCATACAAAACTTCATACGGGGCCATCTGAATGGAAGCATGAAAACTGTTATTATAAGCAAATTCTATTAACGACAACTGATTTTCTCAACTCCCTTGAAATTCCATAACACATGCCCGTAACATATCCTCCAGAGTTTGAATAGTACGCTCGGACTAACCTTCGGTTTGAGGATGATAAGCAGTACTGAATTTCAAATTAGTGCCTAGAGCTGCTTGCAAACTCTTCCAAAAATGCAACGTGAACCGCGGGTCTCTGTCCGACACAATACTCTTGGGTACTCCATGCAACCTCACAACTTCCTTAACATACAACCGTGCTAATTTACCCAAAGAGTCAGCATTATTTACAGGCAAGAAATGGGCACTCTTGGTCAACCGATCCACGATCACCCAAACTGAATTCTTTCCACTAGGAGTCCTCGAAAGACCTACTACAAAATCCATATAAATGTCATCCCACTTCCACTCAAGAATAGGGAGAGGTTGAAGCTTACCAGCAGGTCTTTGATGCTCAGCCTTAACTTGACGGCACATATCACACTTCTCAATAAACAAGGCGATATCCGTCTTCATACCTTCCCACCATAAATTCCTCTTTAAATCTCGATACATCTTTGTGCTTCCAGGATGAACTAAATAAGGAGCTTTATGAGCTTCTGCCAAGATTCACTCCTTAAATTTTGAATCTCTGGGAATCACTCTTCGATCCCGAAACCAAAGAACACCATCTTTATCCAAACTGTAGTGCATGGGTCCTCTAGACTTCCTGACTCTCTTTCTGATATCTAACAACTTTGAATCCCTTCTCTAGAGAGTCTTCAATTCTTCAAAATCAACTACTCGAACATTCAAAACTGAAGAGAGCAATTCTTCCTACTGCGAACTCTCAATAAGAAGTCTCCTCATCCCATAAAGAAGAGAGTCCAATCCTGATGACTCTGCCTCATCCACTAACTGAGACTTCCTACTCAAGGCATCAGCAACTAGATTAGCTTTCCCTGGATGATACTTGATCTCACATTGATAGTCGCTAATCAGCTCTAACCATCGCCTCTGCCTCATGTTGAGATTCTTCTGAGAAAACAAATGCTTCAAACTCTTGTGATCAGTGAAGACTTCACAGACTTCTCCATACAGATAATGACGCCAAATCTTAAGAGCAAACACCACAGCTGCCAACTCCAAATCATGAGTAGGATAATTCTTCTCATGAACTTTCAACTAATGAGATGCATAAGCAACAACTCGTCCCTCTTGCATAAGAACGCATCCCAATCCAAACTTAGATGCATCACTAAACACCACAAACGGCTTCTGTGGCTCCGGAAGTGCCAAAACAGGAGTTGTTGTCAGTCTCTTCTTCAATTTTCGAAAACTCCTCTCGCATCGATCTGACCAAACAAACTCAACATTCTTTCTAGTCAAAGCGGTGAGAGGTCCAGATAATCGAGAAAATCCTTCAACAAATCTCCGATAATACCCGGCAAGTCCCAAGAAACTCCGAATCTCGTGCACCGTTGAAGGACGTGGCCAAGACAAAACAGCTTCCACCTTGCTAGGATCAACAGCCACTCCATCTCGAGAAATTACATGACCAAGAAATTTGACTTCTTCCAGCCAAAATTCACATTTACTGAGCTTAGCATACAACTGATGCTCTCTTAATTTTCCAAGCACCAGACGAAGATGATAAGCATGCTCTTCCAAGTCTCGAGAATAAATCATAATATCATCAATGAATACCACCACAAAAGAATCCAGATACGGTCGAAAAACTCGGTTCATCAAATCCATAAAAGCTGCAGGAGCATTAGTCAACCCAAAAGGCATCACCTTGAACTCATAATGACCATACCGCGACCTAAGAGCAGTCTTGGGAATATCTTTATCCCTTACCCTCAACTGGTAGTATCCCGATCTCAAGTCAATCTTGGAGAATACATCTGCTCCCTGAAGCTGATCAAACAAATCATCTGTATGGGGAAGCGGGTACTTATTCTTGATGGTCACTTTATTAAGTTCCCGGTAGTCGATACACATTCTGAGAGAACCATCTTTCTTCTTGACAAACAAAACTGGCGCTCCCCAAGGCGACGTACTTGGCTGAATAAAACCCTTGTCAACCAATTCTTGCAACTGGATCTTCAACTCTTTTAATTCAGTTGGTGCCATACGATATGGAGCCTTGTGCACAGGAGCGGCTCCAGGTTCCAAATCAATAGCAAACTCCAACTCACGAACTGGAGGCAACCCTGGCAAATCATCTGCAAACACATCTGAAAATTCTTCTACAACTGGAATGTCCACTAAAAACTTCTTCTGGGATGGCGCAGACACCACTTGAACCAAATATGCATCAGCTCCACAAGCTATATCTCTTTTTGCTTACACTGCAGATACAACTGTCGGTTTCACCTTCAACTTACTTCCCACATATTCCAAATAATCCCCATCTAGAAGTTGAAAGCTAACCATCCGGTTTCTACAATTAATACTTGCAGAATACCGATACAGCCAATCCATACCAAGAATAATATCAAAACCCAACAACTGAAAAACAATTAAATCCGCATCAAGTTTCCTTCCACCAAAATCCAAAGGACAACCCAAAGCAATTTTGGAGCAACACACTGTCTCCCCATTAGGAAGAGCCACAACCAAATACTGGGGTAAAGGCTCCGTGACCAAGTTACATAGCCGTGCAAAGGTGGCTGATACAAAAGACTGAGATGCCCCCGAATCAAACAATGTACAAGCATAAAAATCATAGAGGCGAACTCTTCCTGAAGCACACATACATCCCAAACAAATTCAAGCAAACAATTCACACCAAACACCAAATCCAAAAATTAAACTAAACTCATACCTATAATCACACCAGCATCCTGAGTAGCTAGCGACTCATAATCCACGTCTCCAGGGGTCATAGAATAAACTCTAGCTTGAACCATTTGTCTCTGGTTAGCTCCTCCACCACGTCGGCCCCCTCGACTTCTCTGAGCTTGATTAGGGCACTCACGATATAGATGTCCCGGCTGGCCACATCTATAACATCGAATCCCACCCGAGGGACACTCACCCTCGTGAGCTCTATTACATCTGGGGCAAACTAGAGCTCGACCTCCCATACGTACCCCAGGAGCTGCCTGAGATCGAGATCCAATCCTCTGAACAAACTTTTGTGGAGACCCAGAACTGCTACCTTCTCCAGCAAAACTCCTCCTCTTCTGGCCTGGAGGGGAGCTTACAGCCAAACTATTCTCTCGCTCCACTATAGTAGCCAGATCAATCAACTCATGGAGAGAAGTAGCTCGCTGACAAATCACAAATCTGCATATCTCAGGACGCAGACCTTCTTGAAAACGCTCCACTTGCAACTCTTCAGTGGCAACAAGATGGGGCGCAAAACTGGTCCACCGTCATACTCCCCTGAACAAGATTATTGAATTCCTTTTTGCCTTCTCACGGCAGGAGGGAAAAACCGATCATCAAACTCCTTCTTGAAACGCTGCCACGACACTGCGGCTAAGGATCCAAACTCTCTTTCCAAGAGATTCCGCTTGCCCTCCACCAATTTGTTGCTTCTCCTTGCAACAAATAACTGGCATACAGAACTTGTTGAGCTTCAGTGCACCCACAAATCTCAAACGTCCTCTCAATCCTATTAATCCAACCTTCAGCTTGGAGAGGATCTTCTACACCAAAGAACATAGGGGTCCTATGCTTAAGAAACCTCTCATAGGAGCACCCCACTTGCATAACCAAGTTTTGATCAATTGGTGGCGGCCTGATATTTTGGTAAAAAAGGTCTGCCATTCTAGTCAAGGTTCTAGCAATGGCATTATCAATCTCACCTTGAGATGATTCCTCCATAGATTCCTTATCCTGTCTCCTTGGCCTTACCATTTTCTGTCAAAGCATAAACCTCAATCACACTTTAGTTCCGATTAGAACGTAAAACAAAATAATAAAAAAATTAAAACAAATAAAACAACACATCATATAAAAAGAAATAATTTCAAAACTACTTCAAATCAAGCTTAAAAAAGATTTTGGTACTTCACCTAAGGGACACGTGGCTTTACCCAGAGCCAAACCGCTCTGATACCACCTGTGGCACCCCCAACATCCATGTACGGACACACACGGAAATCGAGACACCCAGGATGATGACAACACGGTCACGCACCCCATCGACATGTGCTAAATGTGTGCAATGCAACACGTGTACAATAAACAAACGCAGCGGAAAAGTTAAGTCAAATAACTAAGTACCAAAGTTTAATACAATATCAGAGTACTGGAAATCCACATGTCAACATAATACGATATTTGTTACAAAACAACATCAAATCAAATAAAATACAATAAGCATAACCAGCAATAATCTTCAAACACAAATATAGCCCATGTCCCAACTCCTCAGGCGGAGCCGCATCCTCGAGCTCAGCCTCATCAAAACCTGCATCAAAATCTACAGTCCCACAAAATGGAACCGCAGGTAAGTAAAACCCAAAAAAGCTCAAAGACATTAAATATATTAAAACAACTAATGCCATGCATGCATATGATGACCCAAGCGTAAAACCCGAGAAAATAACATTTCTCAAAAAACACAATTTTCCCACTCACGCCAAAAAACACCATTTGGCATAAAATCAATTCAAAGAATAATTCCATTAATTCCAATTTTAACTGTATGCACCATGGCCTCCCCTAGGGACCATCCACATACTCTGACTTCCCATCTTCACCCCACGGGTAATGACCGTGCAAGTGACACATGAGTGATGCCCAGTTCTGCGCCCACCGCGTACATAGCCAGGCATCCTTTGACCCCCGCCAGCCTGAGGAGTCACGGAGTCAGATCAAGAGCGCTACCATCCCGTCCAAGTCTCGGGCAAAAGCCCCAGGGGACGACACTCAGTATATTCCGCTCCCGAGTGTCCAGAGGAGCTCCACCGAGATAATATCTTATCTCAGCTTGGGGGTGATACACACGCACCCATAAAACCTTAAATACAATTCCTTAAAACACACACACACACCCATGCATGCGTGCACAATGCCATGAAAGCAACAGATACCAACAACCAACAGTTATCAGCACAACCAGATAACCAATTTACAGTTTATAAAACAAGTTAGTACAAAAAATATATTAAAGTCTTAAAAGTCTTTTGGAGAAATGCTTACAGCACTTGATAATAATTTTAGGAGGATCATGGAGGAATTGGAAGCACCAAATTAGCAACTCCACAATGTAAAAACACTGTGGCCGAATACACTGTAAACCTAAATTTACACGGAGTCAAACGAAGACTTGAAATTGATGGGCTAGGGCCTATGGGAGGTGGTGAAGCTAATGATATTGAAAGTTGACCGTGGGTGGGAGTCAAAACGGCGGTTTAAGGCCACAAAGGTGAAATCGGAGAGGGTGTTCGTGGAGGTGGTTCCGGCGACGGACCGGGGCCGAAAATGGTTCGGTTAGGACGGCAAGGTGCCGGTGATCAAGTGGTGAAGAAATGGTGGCCAATGGTGGTTAGACGGCAGCGGAACAGCTAGGAGAAGCCGTAGGCTTCGCTCGGCTCACGGCGGCTTACGGCGGCGTTAGGCGGCCTGAAAATAGAGGGGTGGACTCACCGGCAGCTAAGGAAGCCGATGGTGCCGGCGGTGTCGGCCACGGGCGTCCGGAGGCAGCGCAGGGGGGATGATGGCCGATCGGACGTGAGAGAAGAGCGAGAAAAGTCGAGCTAGGCTTGTCCGAATGGGAAGGAGAGAAAGAAAAAGAAGAAAAAGAAAAGAAAAGGAAGAGAAAAAGGAAAGACGAAAAAGAAAAGATGGGGAAAAGAAATGAGGTTCAATCCTCACCACTTTCGAGTCACAACTGATCCTCAACAACTATTTTTAAAACAGCAAATTAAATAAATCAAAATAAACTCAAAACTAATTAAAATAAAATACTAAACTCCAGTAATAAACATACTTTAAAATAAAAGGCAATTAAATCATAGAACACTAATTAAAATCATAAAAGCACATTAAACTAATCTCTCGTAAATACGTTTAAATTAAATTAAACGGCTCAAAAATAAATATTAAATTAAAAAAAAAACCTTCAATAAGAAAACATGTAAAAACCGGGGTGTTACAATCTTCATCGCTCAAGGCCGAGTGGAGTAGTTATCACCTGAAAGAAGATAGGACACAAGGAGAGAACTCAGGTGATCTGCCGAGTGAATAAAATATGGAGAAGAAACATCACTAATGGGCTGAGATGCAGAAGACGAGTGACTGGAAGTCACTGCAGGTGCATCGCCGACAGCCATGAATAAAGCTTACGATGGAACCCTAGATAGAGATTATTGGTGGCACCGATACCATCTTAAGAAACAAAGTATATTCGAATATTGCTGGAAATAAGTTTTCTGTCATTTACGGAAGGATTTACAAGAGTTTAAATACAAGAAAGAAAGCCTATAATCTGTCCTATAAGCAAGCTGTATACAAGGAAAGTAAGCTGTACAACATATATGGAAAATATCAACGAATATGCCGTAATACTACGCAAGCACCATCTTTGTTGTCCAAAAGCACCACGCCCTTTTGAGATTTGCAAGTAAATGTTTTGGAATAAAATACAGGCCTAATATTTTTTATTTTGGCAGAATATGATTTTATTTTATTGGATTTGATAATTAGGTTAAAATGCTTTTTATGGGCTGAGAAAATTTTTGGACAAGTTGGATTATTATTTTTAGAGGTTGACTTGTCGAAACTCAGGAAAAGCCCATTTATTAATTTCTTACTCCACCCAAAATGTGGGCCCAAATAGTTAAGATAAGCCATACCCGATCACCCAAAACCCAACTCATGAGAACCAACATCAGTTATTTTTTTAATCCCCACAACACCACTCCCATAGTCCCATGCATGCATGTCTCTCTTTCCCTCGTCTCTAGTTTTTCTTCTTTGTTTTCAACACCTATATATATATATATATACTTTTTGCATGAAGAAACCTCAAGCTGCAACCTCCCTTTACATTCAGAGCATTCCGAAAACCTAAGCCCTTTGTTCAAGCAACAACCATCTTCATCGACTCCCAACCAACTCGTGAGCCACCAACCTGCTACCCCTCTCCTCCCCCCTCCATCGTAAGGAAAACCACTCCACTGCCACTAACGAGGCTAGCCCGAGATGAAACTGGTGACATGTAATTCGTGGTGTTGCTACGACAGAAAACCAACCCCGTGTGGTCAAGCCACCCAAAACTACCGACGTTGCCCAACCCACTAAGAAGCAAAAACCCAGACTCCCTCCATCGTAAACCACCACCACCGAAAGATAGCCCACTACAAAACTCCTCCACACGAGCCATCCGCTTGCTCTTCCTCAACCAGCGACAACAACCCTCAGCCATCCAACACAGCCTTAAATGCACTACTACCAAACCTGTCCAGCAAGCAAATCGAGCACTTCCTCCTCCGTAGTAAAATCTATTTCCATCATGCTCCACCATCCCCGTCTCATCAAAAAGTTGCAGTAGAAACACCCCTATTCTTGCTCTCTGAAAACAGAGCATCTTTACACAACCAATTACTGTAACCACCACATCGAGAGCCCCACCACGTTGGGACCCCACAGAAACCGCCACCATGAACTTTCCGACACCCGCAGTCTATTTTTCAGCACCCTATTCTGTCGCGCGCCCTTAGTCTCATGGTTAGCTTCATCTCTCTATGTCATGCTTTACACTCTCTCCATGACCTCTCTTTATCATCACCCTCTCTCTCTCTCTGTCAATGTTCATCCACCAGCTTCCCGAGGTAATCTTCACCACCTCCTAGTTCTTCGCGCCGCTCCTCCACTCTCGGTGTAATGCCCCGATCCTGAATGGGTCGAAGAGTTACTCATTAAACTCACATTCTAACAATATATTCATAAAATCTAAAATCTTAATATCATATAAAATATTTTGTTTCAGACTAATTTCCTCAATATAATCAACCTCCCAAAATATCAAGTCATCAGAACACAACAAGTTTACTTAACAAATACACCAATACTGAAAGAGACATTTTATGCTTAACCTATTATGAATAAAAATCATCTCACATATGCTCCATAATCTTGATCCTCAGTTGAAATATCCAAATCATCTGAAAAATATTGTGGAGATAAGAGGGGTGAGTTATCAACAACTCAGTCAGCAGAGGACATATGATAGCATGCAAACATGAGCACTTACAAAGTACAGTATGCAGAACAAAATATTTTTTAGAGTTATCATGCAGAACAAAACATGTTTTCAAACGTAACAGATCGATGATTTTAAGTCACATAAAACCCAGAGTACTTTGGCATAACATAACCTGAGCATCATCATTACATCAAAATAGAGCATCTCACAAAGCAGAGACCATGTTTCACCCCCGTGGTTGAGTTGTGCTAACCTTGGTGGCCAAACCAGGCAAAGACAGGTGAAATCTTTCCCTTATTCTTCTCGGAGCCCCGAGTGTGCACACAGGAAAGACTACAATAAAACCATTTTATTTCCAAAGTGGGTGCACTCAAAGATAAAGAAGTTGGTACCAACCTAAATAGAGCAGAGTAGAGCATAACAGAGCAGAGACAAAGTCAAATACAAAATCAGTACACCATGCCAAAGGTTTTCAAATGCCATATCAAAACAAAACAAAGTACCCAAATATATCCAGATCATTCTCACAAACTGAAAAAAAAAAATCGGATCATCTTTCTAAATCAATACACAATCTTTCAGATTTTCAATATCGCTCTTCTCCAGATTTCAGAGATAGCATGACAAAATATAACTCATGTTTAAACAATGCATGTCAGAAAGTATTTTTCTTTTTCATATATATTTCATGAGTAATGCAAATAAGCGACCGAGGTTGATTTTTCCCAAGTTCTCATTTCATCACAAAATATGTAAAGTTTTCAGAAAGTCAACCTCAGTCTCAATAATTTGTGTAAAGCCGAGCATAAGAACCCCGCTTACCTAGACCTTTCAGTTTTTTTGAATTTTTTCACAATAGTACTGAATGAAAATCAATCGTCACCTATAAAAATAATCACGTAATGTTTCATAATTTTTTCAATCGAACACGTATTTCAATATTTAAGGTCAAGATGCTAAAATAACTTATTTTAATTCCTCAAAAACCTAAATTCGCAAAATCATAAAATATTAACACTTCCCTAATTTGAACTAAATCTCTGACTAAAGTATTAAACTCTAACTTATTTACTATTGAAAATCAAACTATCAGATTTAATATTACATAACATAATTATACCAAAATTCCTCTTTAAGTTATACAACAATAATTATTTAATAAACTAGAACATAATAAAATTACAACATTATCACTTACTTTTTGAAAGAAAACTTTACTTAAAATAAATTTAACTTACCAAAATAATTTTAGTAAACAAGGAAAACTTAGAGTTTACAAATAAATATCAAAAGTTTAGAACACAATAATGCAACTTGTAACTCAAAGGTAATAATGTAATTTTATTTATTTAGTAGACCAACTATGCAATAGCTTCTGTAATACTTTATCATTTCAAAACATGATAAAGGGCATAACAGTAATAATTCCTATTCTATTAGGTTACGAAATTACCTATATCTTTACATATAAAAAGTGGCTATCAAACGGAAATTGTTGGTTTAACAGTTTTTATTGTTTTTCCGTTAAAAGTTAACGCTGTGAATGTAACGGGTGTTAGAAGTTATTATTCAATCGAAACCTCGTTAAATATTGCATTTGGATTGATAATCTCAGATCAACCAAAAAATGAAACTAACAGAACACGAATGCAAAAAAGAAATTTGCAGATCAACTTAAAAGTAAAAAAAAAAAATTACAACTACACAAATATGAGATCAGAGAAGCCTTATTCGCACAGAGAGAGAGGGAGCATAGCAAGACCTAGAGAGGGAGAGATGAAGAGCGAACGTAGTTAGGGGGAATAAAGATGAAGTGAGAAACAAGTCTGGTTTCAAAAAAAATATTCAACCCAAAAAATCATCACAATAACCCAACGCACAAAAATAAAAGGAAAAAAGAAACAATAAATCAAGACCTGAGAAATAGTATAAATCAACAACAGATCTCAAATAAAAATAAAATAATAATAATAATAATAATAATAATAATAATAATAATAAGAACAACAAACCAACACCCATCAAGCGAAAAAAAAAACCTTAGATCTGTCAGATAATTCTTTAGATTCAAAATATTTTTTAAAAAATGAAGTTGTTAAAAAAAAGGAAAAAAAAAACACAAATGTCGTGTCGATTTATGAGAAATATAATCTCAGATTTGTATGTATTAACAAAAAATAAAAATAAAAAAAACAAGCACATAGAGATAATCAACAAGTATTACCTGGAAAAATACATATCTGAAAGATAAGGCTTTAGATCCGTTAAATTTAAAATTTTATTTTTAAAAAATCAAAAAACAAACAATTAAGAGAGGTGTCGATTTTTATAGATAAAAAAATAAAAATAAATAAAAACCAGAGAAGGAAGAGCAAACCAACAAACAACAACCAAAAAAACACAAAAAATAAAAAAAATAAAAACAAAAAATAAAGTAAAACCATTTCCAAAAAAAGGAAACCCTACAGAGATAGATTTGAAGAATAACTGCACAACAAATCTGAGGAAAAGCTTCACAGATCTAGACTAAAATGTCGAGAGAGAGAGAGAGAGAGAAGATGGAGACCAAAACAGGGAGAGAAAGAATAAAAAAAAACCAGAAAAGGTTGGAAAGAGAGGAGGGCTGTCGAGGATGGCTGTTAGGGGAGAGATGGAGTTTTGAGAGAAATGGGATTGTGGATTAGTTCATGGTTTGTTTATTATAAACTACGAAAGTGTCAAAGCTGAAATGAATGTGTTGGTGATGAGGGGTTTGTTTTCTTAAACGGCGCCGTATAAGACTATGGATTTCAGGTTATCCCAACCGAACCAAATGCGTTGCACTTATTTCCAGCAATTTTTACTCCAAAACTAAACCCCCCAGGCTCACAGGCTATCATGATCCTACACCGAGGCTTCTCTCTTGTAAATGAAATGAGAGGGACATAACTGATGACAAATTTAAGAGGGGTGCAGTAAATAATTGCCATTTTGTTTTGCTGCTTTTCGATCTCTGAGCTCTATGTATGTATGCTTTTTATTTATTTAAAAAAAGAATCTACACAATTTTTTATTATTTATACAATCTTTATATATTATATTTTTTTATTTTTTATTTAATATATGAATAATGAATAGAAAATTTGAATTAGTTTAAAAAGAATAAATTTAAAAAAATTTCAAAAAGTATGATATAATTTTTTTTTTATAATAATAGAACACTTTCCATTGATTCAAAGAGGACATACAAAGTTGACTTAAAAATAAGCCAATTACAAACGTTGGTAGTATCCCAGTACACTTTCGTGACTAACGAAGTCTAGTCTAGATGGTAAATCTCTAAAGACCTAAGTCTAAGAGATAGCCCATCTCTGTCTAAGATAGAAGTCATAGTAAACCAAACTCCATACCCGACTAATTGGAGTAAGGAGAACCAAACCCTAGACATCACTGCCAAAGCAGAAGGGGGAGAACTACCTTCGGACTAAGGTCTGAAGGCATTACATTTTTTGATTTTTGTTTTCTTGAAAAATAAAGACAAGGGTAATTAAATACATAAGAAAACACTGTAAAAAGGGGAAAACAATGCACAAAAGAGCTGCGGGGGGTGAACTGACGGTCAAGCTAGGGAGATCTAGAGGCGTCGGAACGGGATCAGCCATGTGTGGCGCCGGCGGAGGGTTTGTTGGGACCCCATCAAAAACCGCCCTAAGATAAGGTCCTAAGCATGCATGGACAACAAAGATCGGGCCACTTCTAGGATCAAGGCTAGCCAAGGCCAACCAAGGGCTAAGACATATCATGGGCCATATTGGCCATGCAAGACCATATCATTTATTTATCTTTATTTATTTTATTTAATTATATTTCAAGGGACCTATTGGGGGTTTCCACTTTGTAATCTCTATAAATAGGACCCTTGGGCATTTCATTTTACATTTTTTGACAATTTAGTAAATCCCTAAGTGGGTGGATTATTATTCTTGAGATCACCTTTCGGTGCTTAGCACTTGGGCTGCTTGGGTGCAATTCGTGAATCCCTAATAGAGGATCATCACCTTGCAATTCGTGAATAGGTGGTGATTCAATCTATCTTATTTCATCATTATGCAATTCGTGAATCAATGGTGATTTATCTATCTATCTTATGAGTATTGTCTTTGCTCCATTCTATTATCCATCTTGTGTCTACGTTTTCCATTTTACAAAAATCCAAAAATACATTGTTCTTATTTTTTCTTGTTTGTTCTTATATTTTCCATTATTCATCTTTACTTTCTTGCAAATCAAAGACATCCTAAGCCTCAATCTTAGTATTATTTGATTTCTCAAAATATCCATATAAACTATAAAGAGAGTCTTCATATTCCTTTGTCAAGTCCATTCATCGATTGTTCATACATTGTCTTGCATGCTTCCATCTCATAAACACAATCCATTCACCCATTTTTATCTTTCCCACTCACATATTTCGGCTATCACATTGTTTGCCCCACATAAGACCTAGCCTCCATCATGCCCATAACCCTAGCCGAAACACCATAAGCTCCACTTCCCAAAATAGCCTTCCCTCACCCACACTTGACCTAGCCAAAACTTCCCTTGTTGCCCCATCTCCCCATATTAGTCACTTACCAAAACTAGCCTCCACCCATCCAACAAAGCCCTAGTCGAAACTCTTGTCTTCCATAAACCCTAGCTAGCCCTCAAGAGTCCCACTTGGAAACTTCCTTAACTTAGGGAAAGTTGACTCATTCCAATCAATCCCACAAATCCTACCAATCCCAAAACCATCTCCTAAACTTGAGGAATCCTAACCCTAGTCACCCTTCATCCAACTTAACCCTAAACTCCCACAAGGTAATTCCTACCACTTAGGAATCCTTATCCCATCTTCCAAATAATCCAAATTCGAAATCCATCCTTTGGCCAGGTCAAACTCCCAATTCCTAACAGCTCCCATGCTTCTTAGCATTTAAAATCAACCCTAGCCACCTCACCCATCATCCCAATCCTATCTTCCATATCCATATCCCGTGATTTAAGGTATTGCCACCCCATTGTCAATCCCTTAAATCTCTCCATCCCTACAATATCTCAAGCCAATTGAGACTTACGCCAATAGCCAAGACCAAATCCCAATCCTCTCCCATCTACTAAATCTAACCCCTACAATCACGCAAATCCCCTAGACTCAATCAATCCCTAAAATCACTCCACTTCCTAGCACCTCTCAAGTCAACCAAAGACTTCCCACCTCTTATTATATTCAAATCTTTAACGCTCGTCCTTGGGGTGGACCTTTTTGCAAAATATTTTAGAAAAGGGCAACGGGAATTACCGTCCGATTTAAAACCTTTTACCGTCCTTCCCAGGGTGCAAGACTCTACGTTATAAAATAAAAAGTGCTTTTATAATAAAAGAGGTCTAGAGTGAAAAATATAAATCTTTAAAATAAAAAGGCCTTTTCATACGTTTAAAACCTTCATGCCTAGATCTCTGTGCTCTTTCCCTTTGGCCGTGTCCCTCTTGGCGTATTGCCCATTTAGCTTCCTGTGGGGGGAGGGGCACACATAAAAACTAAAATGAGTTGAATACTCAGTAAGCATTACTTCATACTGTTAAAATATAGTAATGTAGGTTTTCAGTCATGCATTCATCATTCCATACATTCTATACGTACATGCATACATGCTTTCATTAAAAACATCAGTGGACGGGTGCTTTCTTCTTTAAACATGGTTTTCTTTACTTTAAAACGTTCCCCTGTCACTGCCTTCATTTCTTGAAGAATGCAGTGCATTCATACATACAATTACTTTTCTTTTTACTTCCATAGGCAGGTGCATGTTGTTACGCCCCGCGTGCTGGGGTTAGCAGCCTTTTTGGCCGATGGATTTGCCCGTGGCCACAGGTTGGAATCCCTTGCCATTAGGGTGCAGCACTGGGTGCACTACCAGATACTATTGCCCGGCATTTCAATCTGCCTGTTCATTCATTTGGGTACCCCTTTCCGTTCATTCATATTGCCGTTATGTAGTTTCATACATTCATTTATGCCACATGCCATTCATTCATTCATCCATTCATGTCAACTCTAAAGAGCTGAGGCTTTCATTCATTTCATTTGCATGGGCATAAGCATTCATTCTTTTCTTTTCTTTTCATTTCATGCTTTCATGGGAAAAACATCTTTTTCATGAGAAAACATATCTTTTCACGGAAAATGTCGTTTAAAAGCATGGCTTAAACGTCATCTTTCGTGGCATCATTTAAAGCATCAGTTCGTAGGGGCTTTTTAACATCAGTTCTTAGGGACCAGTTTTAAAACACTTTCTTTGCATCGCTTAAAGCATCGATTTGAAGCTCGGGGCACGGGCCTCGAAGCTTCCTTTCTTTTCTTTTGAAAATACATACAATAGATACATCGTATATTCATCCATTCACATGCATACAATTAATACTTTTGGGTGCGTAAAAAGGGGCTGCCGAGAATGGGCCGTACATACGTATACCTTTCAATACTTAGCATGCTTTTTTTAAAAACATATTTTGTGTCCTTTCGTAAAGCATCTTTCATGGAAAAGCATTTCTCTTTCTTTTTCTTATACTTTAGAAAACTCTAGAAGAGCATGAACGTAACACTTACCTGGACTCCATGCTACTTTCATACCATGCAGTCTATTCATGCGCGTGTCAGATGGCAACCTACATGCATACATAACCTTAACGTTATTTTCTATCTAGTGCATAAGCAACTAAACTAGAAATAGAACTATGCTTTACTTAGAACACTCTCCTTCTATCCTATTCTCTTTCACGTTCCTTACTATGATAAAACCCTTGGAGACCCATTACGGTCTCTACTTCCTTCAACCTTGACGTTTTACTTCGAGTGCTTACTTCGAGTGCGTTTAACCAGATAACACACATACCTTATTCCTTTATCACCTAAGACCATCATTTAATACATTGGTCATAGGCTCGTATAGCGAATGCCATACTTCGTTACCAACATTGTCATAACCCGGCTAGCACGACCCTTTATGCTAGCCGTACCTCATGACAGTTCATCCCAACACTTGACACAATGGGACTCTATCTATAAATACACCTTACGTCATGCCATATAACTCGAGACTAATCCTAAGCTACACCATGACCCTGTCACGTCACCTCACATACATCCTAACCCATCACAGCATAGCTTCATGATTGACCACGTCACTTCATGACGTTGCCCAATCATGCTTCCGCTGTACTACTCTGATACTTTTTGGCCACTTAGCACATATTCCTGGCCATAAGTCGACTACACAGCGACGCTCATTGCCGTAGACTACAGCCATATCACTACTACAGCACATACCACACCTTATGTCACGCCATATAGCTCGAGACCATTCCCAAGCTACAATGTGACCTTGTCACGTCACCTGACCCTCTGCTACGTCACCTATACGTCAACTTCCAACTCATCACGAGTACGGTTTCTCATGTACTCCCATCACAACGTGACACCTCGTCACAGTCCCGCTACGTCACTCTTACGTTAACTCTTCGCCCATCGCAAGCACAACCTCTTAATCGACCACGTCACTTTGTGACGTTGCCCAGTAATGCTTTCGTTGCGCTACTCTGATACCTTTCTAGCCACTTCACACTTATTTCTAGCCATAAGCCAGTCACATAACGACAGGCCATATCTCACAACTATTTCGGGATACTGTTCCACAGTTCCCGACACCATACATCACGCCTTTCGCCATCAACTGCGCAATCACCTTTATCTTCGCGACACGTCATACGGTGTATCGCTGCACCTCATGGAGTACACTCCTCATGTACTCCTTTCATAGGACTACGCCACATCACCACTATGGCACTCATGCCACATGGTGTATCACTCCACTACAATGGAGTACACTCCATGTGTACTCTCTTCACAAGACTACGCCATATCACTACTATGGCATACACGCTATACAGTGCGTCATTCCACTACAATGGAGTACACTCCACGTGTACTCCCTTCACAGAACTACGCTACATCACCACTATGGCACACGCCATATGGTTTATCACTCTACCACATGGAGTACAATCTACGTGTACACCCTTCACAACACTACTCCACGTCACCGCTATGGCATACAAGCCATACGGTGTATCGTTCCACTACATGGAGTATACCCCGCGTATACTCCATTCACGACGCTTCGCCACATCACCAATACGGCACACATGTCGTACTGTTCATCATTTCCCAACATACAGTACACTCCACGTGTACTCCATTCATGATACTACGCCATGTCACCGCTATGGCATACACGCGATACGGTGCATCGTCTCACCATATGGAGTACACTCCTCGCGGACTCCATTCACGGCACTACGCCACGTCACTGCTATGGCATACACGCTATACGGTGCATCGTCTCACCACATGGAGTACACTCCTCGCGTACTCTATTCATGGTACTACGCCACGTCATCGCTATGGCATACACGCCATACGGTGTGTCGTTCCACCACATGGAGTACACTTTGCGTAGACTCAATTCATGGCACTACGTCACCACTATAGCACACACGCCATATGGTGCATCGTCTCTCCACATGGAGTACACTCCTCGCATACTCCATTCACGGCACTACACCATGTCACCGCTATGGCATAAACGCCATACGGTGCACCGTCTCACTACACGGAGTACACTCCACGTGTACTCCTTTCACGGCACTAGGCTACGCCATTACAACTGCACATACACTACCACCACACTTCACAGCACAGTCCACAACGCTACACAGCACACTTTGCAACTACTCCCAACACTTCACCACAGCATGTCACATCACCATACTACACAACAAACCCTATAATACTAGAAGCACAGTCTACAACCTAGTCAACTAGCTAGCATCTAACATAAATAGCGAGGGATAGAGAATTATACCATCGATGGGATAACCCGTGCATCGCTCGCTAGCCGTCACAGCAATAACGTCGAAAGGAACGTACGGGGTGGCTACACCGCTTACAGTGGCTGTTTAGCATTTGGATAGCTAGGTGTGGTCTTCGAAGGGCCTAAGGTAGCCTTGGTGATGATGGCAATGAACATAACACGACAGCTCTACCCGTGTGCAGTGGCGGTCAGTCACACGCAGTGACTGTCCATCACGTGCAGTGATTACCCACCACATAAATTGGTGGTTTAGGCTTGGGCTAGGTTAGGGGAGGTTGTTGGTGGAGCCATGGAGGCTCGGTGGTGGTCAGCACAATGGTCTACGGTGGTTGTCTTGCATTGTGAGGGAGGAGAAGTAGTGGGAGAGTGAGAGAGAGTGTGGGGCCGTGGGTGGCAGATCGGGGCCATAGGTGGTCCGGTTGGCTTCGTGGTGGCCTGAGGAGGCTGAAGGTAGCGGTCACTTGCCGTGGGTGGCGGCATACGGTGGCGGGGGAGGCTAAACCTGCGCGGTGGAAAGGGGAACACCGGAAGGTGGAGGTGAGGACATCCAGCCGTGGGTTCATGGTAGGAGGAAGGGGGAGACCTGAGGAGTCTCGTGGTGGTGTCTGTTGGCCAAGATGGCCGCCCACGGCGGTGCTAGGTGGCTGCACAGTGAAGCCGTGCATGGGTTTGCTTGTGCTCATGCATGGGGGGCTACCGGCTGGGAGAGGGAGGCCGAGGTCATTGGATGAGACCAGTCGGTGGCTAGAGGAGCTACCATGGAGGTGGTGGCGTCGGAGGACGGAGCACGGTGGTGCAGTAGCCATCAAGCCTGTTCGGTGTGACGCCCCGTCTCCCATGTACAAAACAATACAGGAGTCGTGACATCAGGATGATGACAACACGGGTCACACATCCCAACGAAAAGTGCTCAAGTGTATGCAACGTGCAACCAGAGCACCAAAGAGTCGCAGCGGTTAAAATAAATAAGTCTACTAAGTACCAGAATTTTATTTAATAAAAAATTATCCAAAATAAATATCCGAAATTACAGCAAAAGCCAAATATATAAACAAGCGAGAAATAAATTCCATAATCCAAATTGACAATAACCACATGTCACCTCCTCTAGGGAGCCGATCCCACAAGCTCCACAATCTCACTTGCACCAAAATCTACAGTACCCTAAAATGGTACCACAGGTAAGTAATAATCCAAACAATCTTCAAGATCAAAATACATTTAATGCTACCAACCATGCATGCATATGATGTACTATGCACCAGATCCAAAATATCATTTTTTTTCAAAAAATGAATATTTTCCAACACACGCCAAAATCCAATTTTTGGCCCAAAAACATAATCCGTCATTTTCCCAGAAAATTATTTACACAAAAATATTTGTTGGACACTGTAGGCGGGAATCACAGGCGGGACTCTACCACCATCCCTATCGCGTGCACCGTAGGCGGGAATCGCAGGCGGGACAACACCACCATTCCTGCTTACCACCATCCCTATGCGTACACCGTAGGTGGGAATCGCAGGTGGGACTATACCACCATCCCTGCTTACCATCATCCCTACAGTTCCTTTTCACACAACACAAAAATCCAATAGAGTACTGTAGGTTAGAATCACAGGCGGGACTCTACCACCATCCTTATGCGTATACCGTAGGCGGGAATCGCAGGCGGGACTATACCACCATCCCTACGCGTACACTGTAGGCGGCAATCGCAGGTGGGACTATACCACCATCCCTGCTTACCACCATCCCTACAGTCTCTTTTTCTTTAAATCATATAAAAATCTAATTTTCAATAAACACATGAACATGAATGCAATTACACGAAAACTCAGTTTTCAATTTATAAACATGAACATGCATGCACATGCAATGTACCAAACCAACAACAATATCCAATAACCAAACACAACTCCAACCTCCAATCCATCCGACCCCCAAAACTCCTCGGACTCAATCCTGTACAACTAACCAATCACAGTAATAATAAATGAGTTAGCGTAAAAATATCTTAAAATCTTAAAAGATATTTGGAAAAATACTTATAGCGCTATATAATAATTTTCGGAGGATCACGGGAGAGCTGGAAACGCTAAAACAGTAACTCCACAGTGTAAAAACACTGTGGCCGAAATACACAGTATACCCAATTTCAAACGGGGTCAAAAGAGGACTTGGAATTGATAAGGTAGGGTCTGGGAGGTCGGTGAAGCTAATGATGGTGGCCTTTGGCCATGGGTGGCGGCCGAAACGGCGGTGGATGGCCAAAAAGAGTAAAACGAAGATGAGCTTGGCTGGGCTTCACTGGTGACGGATCGGGGCTGGGGTTGAGTCCATTGGGTTGCTGGGATGCCGAGGATGAAGTGGTGAAGAGGTGGTGGCCAGAGGTGGCCGGATGGCGGCGCTAGAGCTTAAAACGCCGTGCCGCTTAGGTGGTGCGTGCGGGCTATTGCTGGCTAGGGAGGGGTTGAAATCACGGCGGTGGCGTCGCCGGTGGCTAGGGAAGAGAGGTAGAGGGGCAATGCCGGCCACGAGCGGCGCATGGCGGTGCTAGGGGCTGAGGAAGCTTCGGACGGAGGAGAGGGGAGGGAAGGTTCAAGTGAGCTGTGGGAGAAACAAGGGAGAAAATAAGAAGAAAGAAAAAAGGAGGGGAAAAGAAAAAAGGGAAAAGAAAAATGAAGGAAAAGAAACGAGGTCCAATCCTCACATCTTGGGTCCCAAAAATGATCCAACGAAAAAGATTTTAAAACCATAAACTAAATAAATAAAATAATTCAAACTCAGTGAAATGCTCAGTTAAAATAATAATAATTTTAAAACCCATAATCTAACTAATTTAAATTAAATATAAATTTAAATGCAAAACAATAATTAATATCAAGAAAATACATAAAATAAATAATTTTTACAACTTAAAACATAATAAAATAATATTTCAAAACTCTCTTAATTTTAAAACAAGAGCATAAATCCTTAAATTAATTAAAATAATCATTCATTAAAAATACACTAAAATACAGGGTGTTACATTCGGGCTATGCATGGCCGAGGGAGAGGAGGGGCGAGCGTGGGGGAGCAAGGCTGGCACTGGGAGGCTCACCGGAGGGAGAGGAGGCCGGTGGTGGTGGTCGTGAGGCTCACCAGAGCACGGCGGTGCAGGGCTGAGGGCTGGAGCACTTCGGGCGAGAGAGGGGGGTTGTATCGTGCAGTGCAAGCCGAGAGGGAGGAGAGAGAAAGGGCTGGGGAAAGTGAGGGAGAAAGAGAGAGGGGCTGGGGTTTTATACTAAAACCCGACTTCTGGGGATCTATAAAATGATCTAACGGTGACCTTTAAACACTGATTTAAAAACACGTAAATGTTTATTTAATTAAAAGAATTGAGAGGAATAAAGATAGAATATTATTTAAAATAATATTCCCTCATCATTTATAAAATGATGAAGTCTTACTTAAAATATTTAAAAGAATAAAACTATTAAATTGATTAAAGATTCCATCATTATTTAGATCGCATAATATTTTAAATAATTGGAATCATTTATATAACATGATTCCCACGATTATAATATGTTTAGAGCTCTTCAAAGATATTATAATTGAGTTATTTAAAATATTCTTTAGTTAAATAATAATAGGAATCTTCCATTTAAAATACACAACTTTAAAACACAAAGCTAACTTTAGAAATGATGAGTATCTTTTAAAAACACGCCATCGGGATCTGGCACGCGTAATGGTGCTCTTAGACACTAGAGGGGAGGAGTGGGCTAGCTATCGCATCTGACATAACTGCTTACATCAGAAGGAGGGAAGGAAGGAGCAGGGTGTTACAAAATCATACATTCCTTATCTTACCATGACCAAATCTCATCTTCTATATCCAATCCCTCAAACCACTCATTCCATAGAATCACTCAAATCAATCAAAGACTATCATCCTATCTTACCATATTCAAATTCCATCTTCCATCTCTAAATCCCTAAAATCAAGGAACGACCCTAGACCAATTCAAACACAACTCATCTTCATCCTTAACTTAATTCTAATCTTTCCCAAAGTGAGTCATCCATCAAGGAGTCCTAGCCTCATCCAACCACATCCTTGCAACCCTAGCATCTCATCCTACACTCCAACCCTAAGCCAACTCTTCTCAAACTCAAAATTTCCCTTAGCCACCGTCCAAACCCTAGCCCATCTTCATCATATCAACCCTAAACATCATCCAAAAGGGCCCAACATCAAGGGCAACCCATAAGCCGTTCCACATTGCATCAAACACGCATATTCGCCACTTAGATCACCCAAACTCATCATCATCATTTCCATCACTAAACACTATACCTTCATCAACCTAGGAACCCATCATTGCCATTATACGAGCAAGACCAAGCAAGAAGGCTAAGCATTCAGTCATCACAAAGAAGAACCAAGGCGAGGACAACATAGTGTTTAGGGACTTGACTGAGGTCCCTAACATTAATTGGTGCTTTCATTGAGAGGTTTCATACAAAGCTATCTTGCTTGCTGCACTTGAGATGTCCTAATATTAATTGGTGCTATTGTCAAGAGATTTCATTGAAGACTCTTGCTTCATGTTTTTGAGAAGTTCTCATTTCTCTTTGAGGTAAACGACGTGTTAACTTGAACTTTGTGAATTGGTTGGGGGACTCTCTCGTGGATCCCATTATTATTTTGTTGGTTCTTATTAAATGAAGTTTGGAGGTTGAGGAGCAGGATGGAGTAAATTGATTGTAGGGGTCGACCATACAAGTTGGTGGAAGACCCAAGGTTGGACATCAACCTTGTTGCATGAGGGGCGACCACCCTAAAAGTGGGGGACCCAAGGTTGGATTTGTGAAGCTTGATCCATCACACAACTGATTCATAGTTGCCATCCAAATTGATTTGAACATGATTTTTTCATTTGCAAGCCAAGTTGCAAGTTGTTTTGAGCCAAGAAATTGAAGTACCATCTACAGGGGCACTCTAGAAGTTGACGGGCTTAACACAAAACTCGACCACATCCTTGATAAGGCCACCACCGCTTTGGCCAAGTTAATGATGGATGTGAAAGACATACGCCGTAAGAGTAAAGGAAGCAAGTAAAGACTATGCAAGCTTGAGTTTGTCAAATATGATCCTTGAGGGCAACGATATACTTAAAAGAAGGGGGATTGTTGGGACCCCATAAAAAACCGCCCTAAGAAAAGGTCCCAGGCATGCAAGGACAACAAAGATAGGGCCACTTCTAGGATCAAGGCTAGCCAAAGCCAACCAAGGACTAAGACATATCACGGGCCACATTGGCCATGCAAGACCATATCATTTATTTATCTTTATTTATTTTATTTAATTATATTTGAAGGGACCTATTGGGGGTTTCCACTTTGTAATCTCTATAAATAGGACCCTTAGGCATTTCATTTTACATCTTTTGACAATTCAGTAAATCCCTAAGTGGGTGGATTGTTGTTCTTGAGATCACCTTTTGGTGCTTAGAACTTGGGCTACTTGGGTGCAATTCGTGAATCCCTAGTAGAGGATCATCACCTTGCAATTCGTGAATAGGTGGTAATTCAATCTATCTTACTTCATCATAGTGCAATTCGTGAATCAATGGTGATTTACCTATCTATCTTATGAGTATTGTCTTTGTTCCATTCCATTATCCATCTTGTGTCCATGTTTTCCATTTTACAAAAATCTAAAAATACATTGTTCTTATTTTTTCTTGTTTGTTCTTATATTTTCCATTGTTCATCTTTATTTTCTTGCAAATCAAAGACATCCTAAGCCTCAATCTTAGTATTCTTTGATTTTTCAAAATATCCATATAAACTATAAAGAGAGTCTTCATTTTCCTTTGTCAAGTCCATTCATTCATTGTTCATACATTGTCTTGTATCATTCCATCTCATAAACACAATCCATTCACCCATTTTGATCTTTTCCACTCACATATTTCGGCTATCACATTGTTTGCCCCACATAAGACCTAGCCTCCATCATTCCCATAACCCTAGTCGAAACACCACAAGCTCCACTTCCCAAAATAGGCTTCCCTCACCCACACTTGACCTAGCCGAAACTTCCCTTGTTTCCCCATCTTCCCATATTAGTCACTTACCAAAACTAGCCTCCACCCATCCAACAAAGCCCTAGCATAAACCCTAGCCACCCCTCAAGAGTTCCACTTGGCAACTTCCTTAACTTAGGGAAAGTTGACTCATTCCAATCATTCCCTCAAATCCTACCAATCCCAAAACCATCTCCTAAACTTGAGGAATCCTAACCCTAATCACCCTTCATCCAACTTAACCCTAGACTCCCACAAGGTAATTCCTACCACTTAGGAATTCTTTTCCCATCTTCCAAATAATCCAAATTCGAAATCCATCCTTTGGCCAAGTCAAACTCCCAATCCCCAACAACTCTCATGCTTCTTTCCATTTAGAATCAACCCTAGCCACCTCACCCATCATCCCAATCCTATCTTCCATATCCATATCCCGTGATTTAAGCAATTGCCACCCCATTATGAATCTATTAAATCTCTCCGTGCCTACAATATCTCAAGCCAACCAAGACTTACCCCAAAAGCCAAGACTGAATCCCAATCCTCTCCCATCTTGTAAATCCAACCCTTACAATCACTCAACTCCCCAAGAATCAATCAATCCCTAAAATCACTCCACTTCCTAGCACCTATCAAGTCAACTAAAGACTTCCCACCTCTTGCCATATTCAAATCATACATTCCTTATCTTACCATAACCAAATCTCATCTTCTATATCCAGTCCCTCAAACCACTCATTCCCTAGAATCACTTAAATCAATCAAAGACTATCATCCTATCTTGCCATATTCAAATCCCATCTTCCATCTCCAAATCCCTAAACTCAAGGAACAACCCTAGACCCATTCAAACACAACTGATCTTCATCCTTAACCTAATTCTCATCTTTCCGAAAGTGACTCATCAATCAAGGAGTCCTAGCCTCATCCAACCACATCCTTGCAACCCTAGCATCTCATCCTACACTCCAACCCTAAGCCAACTCTTCCAAATCTCGAAATTTCCCTTAGCCACCATCCAAACCCTGGCCCATCTTCATCATATCAACCCTAAACATCATCCAAAAGGGCCCAACATCAAGGGCAACCCATAAGCCGTTCCACATTGCATCAAACACTCATATTCGCCACTTAGATCACCCGAACTCATCATCATCATTATCATTTCCATCACTAAACACTATACCTTCATCAACCTAGGAATCCATCATTGCCATTATACATGCAAGACCAAGCAAGAAGGCTAAGCATTCGGTCATCACAAAGAAGAACCAAGGGGAGGACAACATAGTGTTTAGGGACTTGACCGAGGTCCCTAACATTAATTGGTGCATTCATTGAGTGGTTAGGACGGAGTAAATTGATTGTAAGGGATGACCACACAAGTTGGTGAAAGACCCAAGGTTGGACATCAAGCTTTTTGCATGAGGGTCCGACCACCCTAAAAAGTGGGGGACCCAAGGTTGGATTTGTGAAGCTTGATCCATCACACAGGTGATTCATAGTTGCTGTCCAAATTGATTTGAGCATGATTTTTCCATTTGCAAGCCAAGTTGCAAGTTTTTTTGAGCCAAGAAATTGAAGTACCATCTACGGGGACACTCTAGAAGTCAACAGGCTTAACACAAGACTCGACCACATCCATGATAAGGCCACCACCACTTTGGCCAAGTTAATGATGGACGTGAAAGACATAAGCCATAAGAGTAAAGGAGGCAAGTAAAGACTCTATGGGCTTGAGTTTGTCAAATATGATCCTTGAGGGCAAGGATATACTTAAAGGAAGGGATTGTTGGGACCCCATCAAAAACCACCCTAACAAAAGGTCCTAGGCATGGATGGACAGCAAAGATTGGGCCACTTCTAAGATCAAGGCTAGCCAAGGCCAACCAAGGGCCAAGACATATCACGGGCCACATTGGCCATGTAAGACCATATCATTTATTTATCTTTATTTATTTTATTTAATTATATTTGAAGGGACCTATTGGGGGTTTCCACTTTATAATCTCTATAAATAGGACTCTTAGGCATTTCATTTTACATCTTTTGACAATTTAGTAAATCCCTAAGTAGGTGAATTATTGTTCTTGAGATCACCTTTCGATGCTTAGCACTTGGGCTACTTGGGTGCAATTCGTGAATCCCTAGTAGAGGATCATCACCTTGCAATTCGTGAATAGGTGGTGATTCAATCTATCTTATTTCATCATTGTGCAATTCATGAATCAAAGGTGATTTATCTATCTATCTTTTGAGTATTGTCTTTGTTCCATTCTATTATCCATCTTGTGTCTATGTTTTCCATTTTACAAAAATCCAAAAATACATTGTTCTTATTTTTTCTTGTTTGTTCTTATATTTTTCATTGTTCATCTTTACTTTCTTGCAAATCAAAGATATCCTAAGCCTTAATCTTAGTATTCTTTGATTTCTCAAAATATCCATATAAACTATAAAGAGAGTCTTTATATTCCTCCCATATTAGTCACTTACCAAAACTAGCCTCCATCCATCCAACAAAGCCCTAGCCGAAACCCTTGTCTGCCATAAACCCTAGCCACCCCTCAAGAGTCCCACTTGGCAACTTCCTTAACTTAGGGAAATTTGACAAATTTCAATCAATCCCACAAATCCTACCAATCCCAAAACAATTTCCTAAACTTCAGGAATCCTAACCCTAGCCACTCTTCATCCAACTTAATCCTAGACTCCTACAAGGTAATTCCTACCACTTAGGAATCCTTATCCCATCTTCCAAATAATCCAAATTCGAAATCCATCCTTTGGCCTAGTCAAACTCCTAATTCCCATCAACTCCCATGTTTCTTACCATTTAGAATCAACCCTAGCCACTTCACCCATCATCCCAATCCTATCTTCCATATCCATATCCCGTGATTTAAGCAATTGCCACCCTATTGTCAATCCCTTAAATCTCTCTATCCCTACAATATCTCAAGCCAACCAAGACTTACCCCAAAAGCCAAGACCGAATCCCAATCCTCTCCCATCTTCTAAATCCAACCCCTACAATCACTCAACTCCCCAAGAATCAATCACTCCCTAAAATCACTCCACTTCCTAGCACCTCTCAAGTCAACCAAAGGCTTCCCACCTCTTGCCAGATTCGAATCATACATTCCTTATCTTACCATAACCAAATCTCATCTTCTATATCCAATCCCTCAAACCACTCATTCCCTAGAATCACTCAAATCAATCAAAGACTATCATCCTATCTTGCCATATTCAAATCACATCTTCCATCTCCAAATCCTTAAACTCAAGGAATAATCCTAGACCCATTCAAACACAACTGATCTTCATCCTTAACCTAATTCTCATCTTTCCCAAAGTGACTCATCAATCAAGGAGTCCTAGCCTCATCCAACCACATCCTTGCAACCCTAGCATCTCATCCTACACTCCAACCCTAAGCCAACTCTTCCAAATCTCGAAATTTCCCTTAGCCACCCTCCAAACCCTAGCCCATCTTCATCATATCAACCCTAAACATCATCAAAAGGGCCCAACATCAAGGGCAACCCATAAGCCATTCCACATTGCATCAAACATGCATATTCGCCAGTTAGATCACCCGAGGTCATCATCATCATCATCATTTTCATCACTAAACACTATACCTTCATCAACCTAGGAACCCATCATTGCCATTATACCTGCAAGACCAAGCAAGAAGGCTAAGCATTCGGTCATCACAAAGAAGTACCAAGGCGAGGATAACATAGTGTTTAGGGACTTGATCGAGGTCCCTAACAGGGTTCCTTGGTGGCGCGTGGGAGTCACGCACATGCGACCTCCGAAATCTCTGACCCGGGAGTGAGGGCAACGTGCCACTTCGGTTGTTACTGCACTCAAGGGTTTTGTTGATCGGCAGTTGGGCAACCTCCAGATGGGTCGCGTGCCTCTTGTTTGGCTTTGGCGAGTCTCGAACGGTGAATCTTCCAATCTTGGGCCTGAAAGGAAAAACAAAACAAAGTAAAACCAAAACCTAGACAAACACTAGACAACAGAAACCAAGAGGACAGAGAGAGGGAGGGAGTGAGGGGGAGAGAGCTAGGCTCCCTCTGCTGGTTTTGAAAATTGGGAGGGTTTAGAGAGAAGGGAGAGTGTTTAGAGAGAGAAGGGAGAGACTATTTCATACAATCACCCAAGTTCAAAAAGTATGATATATAAAGATTAAAGAGGTGTCAGGATGGATGTAGCACTATTTGCACCAGAATATAGATTGGAAATATATATAGAATGGTAAAAGGTAGTGGATAGAGTCCAAAATAAGAAGGAAGAAATTATCACTGTGAGGTAATTGATATTACAAGTAATAATAGAGGACGAGATTGATCTACGCCCAGCATGTTGCAGGCCGTCATGATCTTTATCATATAAATTCTATAGAATAATTCTTCTTTTAAGCCTCTCTTTTCTCCAACACCACACATCTGAATGAGGTGTAATTTTTTTTTTTTTACTTCTTTCAAAACGTTTGTTTTACTCCCACCCACTCCTGAGTCTTGACTCTTAACTGTAACAGCCCGCTAGAAATTCATTGGTGGAATTTCTATTGACTTTAGAAACCTCGTGAAAATCCTATAAGTTTTCACGAATCGACCAATCGCGTAGATTTTGGTTTATCAACATAGTCAGTATTATCACTCACTATGGTACTGGAAATATGAGTTGAATTATTTGAGATAGTTAGAAGTGTCAGAATGCTTTATGGTCTACTCCATTAGACTCAGTTGATTATTTAGAATTTTATGGCGTATTAACCCATTTCTAAAAGTTCGGACAAAAAACCTGTTTGAAACTGTGATTTTATTTTTAGGGGTACTTCGAGGTTGAATTTCGGTAAACGATTTTCACTATAGGTTAATATGGATATTTAGGATTTTTCAATACTAAGTTTATTATGTATTTTTTTGGAGTGAATAGTAACCTCAATAAGAGTACCAAGTGTAGTGTTTTTAAAATCACAGTGTAGAATGTTCAAATTAGGTTAGAGAAGTTTTATTTGGACACTTGGCAAGATCTTAGCCACACATATTAAATAGCATTAGACACTTGGCTCATAGAGGATCAATGAGTTGGATTATGAAGGAATCAAAATGTGAGATCATGCCACTTAAGCGAAATCCTATTCTTTTTCATCTGATCAACCAATTTTGTGCCAGATCAAATAGGGTTTCAACCCTAGTGAAACTCTAAATGGTTGGAATCTAATTGAAACCCCAAAAACTTGGTTGAAACCGAAACGGTTTCCCCAAACCCTAAAGTTTGCCTCCAAACCCTTTTTAATTCGATTTCTAGCATTGTATTTAATCACTTGATTAAATCGCTTCCACATGCTATTAATTTCTCAAATTCTTGTTATGACATCATTATCCAACCTTTCAAATCTTGAAAATTTGATTGGGCCAAGAAAAATTAGTTTTGGCCTTGATAGCACTTCAAACCCTAACCAAACCCTCTTTAAACCCTAAATTGAAGCCGACCATGACCCACGAATTTGGCCACCTTAGCAAAGCTTCTTGAAGAACTTTTCTCCCTCCACATGGCAGACCATCCACTGCCCTTGGCTGCCCCAAATAGTTCCTTGATGTGAGGGAAAGAGCCACCTCATTACACCCCTTCTAGAAGGCAGCAGCAGCAGCCCACTCCCCCTTCACTTTATGTTATATAGCCACCTCTAATCAAGGGTCATTCAAGCCCATACCTCATCCTTTAGAATTCTAGAGGCGTGAAGGCACCCTTTCTTTCACTTCATCACTTTTCACCTCGTGCTTAGAGAGAAACTAAAAAACGCTCTCTAAGGCAGATTTCTGGGCCGTTTTACGTGGCGCTTTTAGACCCTTTGTAAGTATTTTCGCATGATGACTCCTCAAAAAAGTTGTTCATATTTGAGTGTAGTTTCCGTGGATATATTATTTGTCTTATTCCATGCTCATTTGATCGGTCAAAAGTATTTTTAACGGAGAGTATGTTTTGGAGTTTTTGACCAAGCTAATGGACATATCTTGGTCCAAAAAGTTTATGGAGTGTTGTTAGCATGTGTTCATGAATGTTCATTGAGGTTTTATTGCATGACTAAAGCTTTTGATGATAGATTTCCTTAGATCTAGAAACTTGAAAACTGGAAGTAGAAAAACAGTTTCTGTTTTGGGAAAGTTTGAATATTTTGTGGTTTAATCTTACTCCAAAGGCTTTGATATTTTTATGTGATGATTCTAAGTCTCTTATTTGCATGTTATGATGTTAGTTTGAAGATATTTAATATTAGTTCCAAAGATATGACTTTTCTATGCAAGAAGATTTTGGTTAGGTCTAAGATTTGATGTTATTGAGTTAGATCCATGTTTTATTGAGTTTTAGCCATGTGATTTTAAGTTTTATGGTTGGATCTTATTTAGGACAAATTTTTAAACCGTGTGATATTTTAGTTTGAAGATTTCATGTCTTTAAGCTATGGATCAAGAGATTTATTAAAGCTAGTTTAGAGAAAAGTTTCTGTTTTTGGACTAAGTGTAAAACCAAAAATTTCAAGTGTTGTTTTGTGATTTTTGATGACTTTTGTTTGATGATTTAAAGTATGGTTTATCTTAGTATGATGTTGTGAATATGTTAGAAGTAAGATTTGATTTTTTTGGAATTCTTGGAGACGTTTTTATTGAGGTTAAAATTTGTGATTTAAGGGTTTACTTTTATTAAAAAGTTTGGATCTTTTTACAAAAGGTTTGGTGTTGATGATTAGCTTTTTCTTAATGAATATTTTAAGTGTGTTTTAAACTTAGGATGGAGAGCTATTTGTTGTAAAAATTTGGTTTGATCATGAGTTTTTAAAATTTAAAGAAATTCCAACAAAACAAGAATAATATAGCCTATGTAAGTTTCGGCCCTATAGAGTTTTAAGAGTTGTGTTTGGTTTTTATTTTTTTCTAAGTTGATATTTGAGTTTAGGACAAAATTTAAATGAGGAATATAAATTTTGGTAATTTTTGGACTTAGCATGTGAAATCCTTAAGTTAAGGGTAAAATGGTCATTTTCCCACATGCAGAGGGTAAAATGGTAATTTTACTCTAAGTTGTCTCTTTTCACATTTTTAATTGTTAGTAATTAAATTTCTAACTTTTAGAATACCCTCTTACAATTCTTCATATTTCGAGATTTATTCTAATAGAACGCGACGATCGAGGTAAGTTATCTCCTAACTTACTATCAGTTTACTATGTATGTGTGATGGGTAAGGGAACTACAATTATGTTCGTATGTTGTTATATATGCCATGCCATGCCATGTCATCACATGTTTATCTATTACACGAATTATTCTGTCACAAAATACTTATATGTTACACAAGATATTCTGCCTTGTATTGCTATACATTGCAAGTATGTCATGTTAAGTTAAGTATGTCATCTGTTACATGTATGCCATGTCATGTAGCACTCACTATTGCAAGCATGTCATGTTAAGTATGTTGTCTGCTACATGTTATGTCATATTACGAAATGTTACTATTTCAAGTAAGTCATATCTTTTGAATCAACTCAAGTTCAATTATGCAGATACTCCTAGCGTAATCATTCTGATTGTTAGGATATCTCATTTAAAATACTCATGATGGAATATGTTGGATGGAATCATTATGATTGTTCACTATTCCTGACGAAACGACTGGTGGAATCATTTTTTATTGTCAGCAATCAAGTCCATGTTCATGTTAAGTAAAGAATCCAGTTCAATTTCAGTTATGCAGATACTCCTGGCGTAATCATTTTGATTGTCAGAGTATTTCTATGTACTTCTGGTGTAATTATTTTGATTGTTAGGGTACGTGATTTAAAATACTAATGATGGAATCATTTTGATTATCTGAGTATCTATGATGGAATATGTTCAATTGAATCATTCTGATTGTTCATTATTCCTGACGAATTGACTGGCGGAATCATTTTGATTGTCAGCATTCATGTCCATGTTCATGTTAAGTAAATAATCCAGTTCAAGTTCAGTTATGCAGATACTCTTGGCGTAATCATTCTGATTGTCAGAATATTACTAAGTACTCCAGGTGTAATCATTTTGATTGCTAGGGTACGTGATTTAAAAAACTCATGATGGAATCATTCTGATTGTCTGAGTATCTTTGACGGAATATGTTGGACGGAATCATTCTGATTGTTCACTATTCTTAACGAAACGACTGGCGGAATCATTTTGATTGTCAGAGTTCAAATTCAAGTTCATGTTAAGTAAATAATTTAAGTTCAAGTTCATGTTAAGTAAAGAATTCAATTTCAAGTTCATGTTAAGTAAATAATTCAAGTTCAAGTTCATATTAAGTAATGAATTCAAGTTCAAGTTCATGCTATATTTCATGTTCACGTTTATGTCATGATATGCTCAAGTTCATGTCATGTTCAAGTTCACGTTCATGTTATGTATGTTCATGTTCATGCTATGTTTCAAATCCATATTATGTTTCATGCTCACTTTCATGTCCGGTTCTGTTTACATTCATGTTATGTCATACTCACGTTCATGTTCACGTTATGTTTCAAGTTCACGTTTATATTATATTATGTTCAGGTTCATGTTATGTTCAAGTTCATGTTCAAATTATGTATATTCACGTTCATGCTATGTTTCAAGTCTATGTTATGTTTCAAGTTCACGTTCATGCTATGTTACTAATTCATGTTATGTTTTAAGTTTACGTACATGTCATGTCACGTTAAGCTAAATTTTAGTTTGAGTTCAAGTTATGTGATTTATGTCATGCTATATGTCATGTTATGCTATGCATACTGATGACTTGATTATGCATTTATTCTTTTACTGCCATGCATGCATCATTAACTTTTGTGGAAGTTTCCTGTTAACTTGCTGAGATTTGTAATCAAATCTCACCGTGGTAGTCCCAACTACCATTCCCCCTGAATGGTAGTCGATGTGTCAGGATCAGAGCAGGAAGCAGACATTGGCAGACTGGAGGAGATTGACTAGACGTCATAGACGCAACACGGAGTTTGCAGCCTCTATAGTTATGTCTTTGGATAGTATTCTGGCATCGTTAGTCGAGTTACGCGAGTTACTCAGCGAACTTCCCGATAGTGTATTTTGGCAATGTAATAATGGAATCAGGTGTCCGTTATTTTGAGATTACAGTCTTCTGAGAACCGTACTGTAATCGTGGATGTTTATTTTGTTAAGTATGCATGGGTTATGTTTTAACTATTTGGGATATTATAAGTTTGGTGCATAGTATTGCTAAAAAAAAAAATTATCTGCTGCGAATATTGCATAATCCTAGATGCATGTTAGGAACATTGCATCTTATATGTCATGAACGGGGGCAGGTAACCTTGTGTTGCATTTCCCGACGCTTCGGATGTCCGTCCGATCCCAAGTGGAAATCCTGTCACATTAACCCCCCCATAATCAGACCTTGCGTCTTACTCCCAGCCACCCCACTCCTGCGTCTTACTCCCAGCCACATTTCATTCTTCACCCGCATCCTTCACAATCCGAGGTTCTCACTCTCTCTCTCTCACACACACACACACACAAAATCGTAACTTTTTATAAAGGGATTTGATTTTTTGTTCTCTACAAAAAGTAATGCGGATGTCTACAGATATAATCAGACCCAGATTTTGGGATTTGCTTTTGGGATTTTTATACAGGGATTTGCTTTTTCAAATCGTTGATGCTTGAGATATAATCAGACCCAGATTTTGGGTTTTCCTTCCCAGATTTTTTCTCTACAACAAGTAATGCAGATGTCTAATCCAGAAAAAAAAATCTGAGAACTGTATTAGTGTATTTGAGGAAAACCCAAAGATATAAATTTGTATAAATTTGTACAGTGCAAGAGAGAACTTTGGGGTCGCTGTGAATGATGCGGGTGATGAAAAAATTTGAAAAGGTCGATTCGAGATTTTGGGTGAGCCTAGGGTAAACGGAAGAGGAGGTGATGATTTAGGAGGGGATGGGGAGGGGGAGTATATAACTCTTTAAGTCAGCCAGCATGAAAAACAAAAGAGTTGAAGTGCGGCGGCATGGACTTACAATTGAAACTGAGATATGCGTGGAGGGGCAAGGTGCGATAGGTTGGGCTGGAGGAACTGTGGTGGCGCGGCTGGAGTGCAGAGGAGGGCGTGCGGTGGAGAGGCTGCCACACTGGGCGGCGAGAGCGAGAGAGTGATGAGAGAGAGAGTAACCGTGAGGGGTGAAGGTGCAGTGATGGTGGCTCACAAAGGCTCCAGGTTAGGCATGGTGGTTCGGGGTGGTGCAAGGTGCGTGTCACAGTGGTGCTACTCAATGATGCATGGTGGTACGTGAGGAGACGTGCAACATGCTTGGGGAGGAGTTGCTCTATTATGTGGGCAAAAAATAGAACAGTTTCGATTTCTGCTTCCCACAAAAGTTGGTGATTGTTGGTTGGCACGATGGAGCTTCGGTGCCGTGGGGTTCTCGATGCAAGGTTGAGGCGACGAAAATGGGCTGACGAAGGCTTGAGTCTACGTTGAGGTGGCTTGTCAGTTACTTCTTGGACGTGAAGGGCAGCGGTGCAAATATGTTGGTTGTTGCTGGTTGTTGAAGTGCGCGCAGCGGTTGGTCCCTATATGGGGACACAAAGGTGTTGGGCCATGGAGGCTGTCCTGTGGTGGTTGGACGGTGGCGTTTCTAGGTGTGCCTTGCGACATGGTGTGGAGAAGTTAGATAGATGGAGACAGAGGGCGTGAAGGCAGCGATCGACATGATCATGAAAAGGAGCCAACGTTAGCGCTAATAGTAGGTGCTGCACGACGAGGAGAATGGAACTAAAAAAGAGTGGGGGAATGAAAAAGGAATAGGGGAATCGATGAGCATGGGCAACGGTTATTTAGTTTTTTCCTATGTACAAGCAAAAGTTACAGAGCTTTTCCTATATGCATGGTGGTTGGCTGGAAGAAACGACTGTGAGGGGGGAGAAGGAGATCAACATGCATGGGACATGCACGTGGCTTTGGGTCCATATCAGAAATCTGAAAAAAAATTGGACTTACCTCTTGATGATAAAAGAACT
>QEOT01008644.1:77031-88632 GCA_003123785.1 Pterocarya stenoptera | reverse complement strand
TCAAGATGGACAGGTCCTTATATAATTGACAAAGTTTCCTGATTAAAGACCTTTTGATCCCTTATTTTGGTGTTTGACTACATTAGTGGAGAGGATTTCTGAAAAGTGGACTTATGGGGTTAAGTTTTAAGAGAATTCTTTTGATTTTAGTTGTTCTACTTTTATATGAGTTTGTAGGTGGTTTGGAGTTAAATTAACAATATCACACACACACACTCTAGGTCTTAGCTTTAGGTTGAAGTAAACACTTAACTTTTGCTTGACAAATTGCAAATTTTTTTATTGATTTTCCTGCTATCTTTGATGTTAAACGAGTAAGATACTAGTGATGAAATCTAATTTTAGATCATGGCTTGGTGAGTGATGATACTTCTCTATGGGGTCTAGTTGATATAGTCTATAGTGGTCTCTTATTTTATTTTATTCTCTTTTCTTTTTGTTTGAGGACAAACAAAGTTGTAAGTTTGGGGGTGTTCGATGACTTGCATAATTAAGTATATTTTGTCACTTCTTAACTTTAAACTTTAGTCCAATTTTATTTATTTTTGTTATTTTAGGCTTCGTTGTCATCATTTAAATTTACTTCAGATTTGAAGAAAAAGAAGATCCAAATTTTAGAAGTCAATCGTCTAGGGACTCGTTCTCATTTAAATGAAGAGTTTGGCTCTTTGAAAAATAAAACCCAAAGTGAGTTTTACGTAGAGGAACGGCACGAACTGATGCCAAGGAGATCATTTCCTTGTTATTTACGAAGCTGGCAGTTTGAATGCATGCGACACGCACCAGTAAGCTTTTATTTTTGAGAAAAATAAATCTACGTAAAATAGAAGAGGTCTGTGAAAGATGCGAGACGCAAGGCTATTTTTATGGAATGGAGTGTTGGAGGCTTGGAGCAATATGCAGGACCTAGCAGGATTTGCTTCTTGGTTTTTACGGATATACACCAGCAAGTATTTGACTTGGCTTGAGACGTTGGCAAAGAGAAGTGATTATTGGCATATAACTAGCTACCAGTACCAGGAGGAGAGGAAGTTTAAAAAAAAAAGAAAAAAAAGAAAAGAAAAGAAGATATTCATTAAATTCAAAAGAGGAGACGTGATGGATTTGGACTTGGACTTATTCTACCAAACTACCCACCTACTGAAGATACGAAAAAAAAAAGAAAAGAAAAAGTTTTGAAGAAAAACTGATGAAGAGGGCGTGTACGAAGAAAAATTGACGAAGATGACGCAATGGACTGGGATGAGGACTTTTTAGTGCTCATTTTCTTCTATTCCTCTTAGAAAAATTATGGTGAATTCGTTTATGTTGAATTAATTTCTAGCATGAGCTAAATTTTCTTTATTCTAGGAAAACGATGTAATCTAGTTTCGGACTATGCTTGCTTTTCTATGCTATTTTGAAGTAATTATCTTCTATGTTTATCTAATTATTCTAAGCTTATTGCTTCTAATTAACTGGCCATTAATTAGATGATTTTGATCTTGTGATTTGCTATCGAAAGAGGGAATTATAAGATAGAATTTGGATATTTCAGCATAGGTAAATAGAGATTGAAAGACTTATATGAACCTATGTAGTCTTAAAATCATTGTTCTTATAGCTTTCTTGCTTTATTAATTTGCATACTCTTGTGTAAAATGATGAACAAGAATATTTCCAATTGACTATCGAAAGAGGCTTTTGGATGTTTTTGGAGCTTTGCTAACAAACAGAGAGAATTAAATTCAATTAGTTAGATAAGTAAAGCATAGTGAGGGATTAGGTGAAATCGATTTCCTAAAAGTTTTCTTTCTAATTAATTTGATCTTTGACCAACTTTCTTTTCCTTTGAGTATTTTCTTTGAATTGATTTTATTTTAAATTGCAATTACAAAAATCTTAGTTATTTTTCTAAATAAATTCGAGATTAGTATAATTTCAGTATTTGTCAAAAGTAAGTTACCAATCTCTGAGGATGATACTCTTCTCATCACTTTACTATAAAACTACGATACTGTACACTTGCAATTTTGCACCGATCAGTTATAAACCACCACTATACCTGTGGCTAGGTCTTATATCATGTTTCACTTCCATGGTAGGGTTATAAACCACTATTATACCAGTGGCAGGGCTTTAACAAAAACAGAATAGACCAATATCGTAACCATATCATATTCAGATACAGAATTAGAAATTCATGCCAAGGTTTTTAGATGCCACATCATATCAAAATAGAATACTGAACAACTTCAGATCATTTCACGTGTTCAAAATAAACAAAATAAAAAACTTTTAGATTTTCATATTCGCTCTTTTTGCATAATTAAGAGACAGAATGCTCAAAATTAGCTCATGTCTACAACAGTCATGACAGAAAATACTTTGTCTTATATAGAATTTATGCTTATGCAGAACAAACATCTGAGGTCGTTTTCAGATTTCTTTTAAAAAACAAACATGCTTATTTTCAAAGTCAACCTCATTTCATTTCTTTTTATGCAAAGTGTAGTATAGAAATCCCGCTTATCTAGACTTCTTATCATTTCAAATATTTCCTCAATAATGCCGAACAAATATTAATCTTCACATATAAAATAATCATGTAATTCTCGACAATTTTTAGTCGAACACATATTTTGATATTTAAACCTAAAATGCTATAATTAACCTGTTTTAATTCCTCAAAAACCTAAATTCTCAATCCCTCAAAATATTATCACTTCCTAAATTTCTCAAAATCCAACTTAATCTCTGACTAAAGTATTTAATTATAACTCATTTACTAATGAGGTCTAATTATAAAATATAAAACTAGTTAACATAATTATATCAAAATTATTATAAGTAGAAAAAAATAAATCATAATTTTGGTTAAATCAAAAATTTTCTTTTAAAAGGATTCAAAATAAAATTTTGTACGTACTGTACACAGAAAAAAAATTTTCATATATTAAATATATATATATATATTACTCTCATAAAATGAGTACTAGACTTATAAATATAAAACTTTCCTAAAGGAATGTTTTTGGAAATAAAATGGGAAGTTTAAAAAAATATTACAGATAAAGTTTATGAAATAGAAAAGAACCGTCCAGAACATGGGGAAAAATTAATTAATACAACCACGTAGCGAGTAGTAGCTAGTAGCGAGTAATTAATACAACCACGTATACGTATGTGCTTAATTTACAGCTCCTTATTTTCTCACAAACCAAAACCTCATGACATCAATTTTGGGCCATTATTAGTGGCCCAGTAATTTTTCTTCTGTGATCAATAAGATTAAACATTAATCTCTTATCTCAAACCTCTTATCTCATGATGATTATTACATGATTATTATTATTCATTAAAGTAATGATATGGCAAGCGGTATATAATGCCGCATGTACTAATACCCGTTTGGCGCAATTGGCACCCTGGACTTATATGCAGGTCTGCCTCATCATATATCCTCCAGCATTAACGTAATATATATATATATATACATATATATTATATACAGCCAACATAATTATATATATATTAATTAATCCGCACTGAAACTGATCTTAGAGTTTAATTTGTTCGAATTCTAGAGACTAGATTTGAGAAAGATTATAAGTATATATATATATATACATGATTGTAAATTAATATTACAATATTCATTAAATAATATTTGTAAGGCATACTGAATATCGTCAACAAATTAATATGAAACCATTTTATCTTCATCAAAAGCATATGTTAATATTGATCATAAAAGATATCAGTTGACTTGTAATTCAGCAAAATGTTCTCAATCCCAGTACAAATTAAGGGAAAGTGGAGGGGATATTTGGGCCCCCTGGGTAACCAAGCTCATGACTAGGAAGTCGGCCCAAAGCATTAATTTAGGGTTGGGAGGCCATGGCAAAAGGCGCATAACCACAACCACGTGGTAGATAATTTTCTTGGGAGTTGGAGATCGAACCCATAGTTGGATACAAAACAGGAGCAATCATTTCCAGTTAAGAAAGGATCATGGAGGATACGCACACGAGTTAGTTGCCATCACACCATGTCCATGTTCTTCTATAAATAACCCATGAGAGGTAACAAGCACTTCACTTCATCTTTTATATATACTTATTCTCATACTATATTTCTAACTAAAGTATCGGAGGCTCCCCGGGGCAACTAGTGCTGCCCCTTTATTGTTGCAGGTCAACCGTGTGGTTGGTAGTGTGAAACATGTCCTGTACAGTGGCGCCGTCTGTGGGGTTTATACAGGCTTTAATATGATTTTCACATGCCAACCATTACGCGATCAAACGTAAATCATGATACAGAAACAAACATGACCAAAGTGGAAACAAAGTTTAGTAGAAGCCGAAAAAAGGCTGAAACAGGTGATGATAATTGTCGAGCAACTGCAAAATGAGAACGAAGAATTGAAACGGCAGAAGGATAACCCCCCACCTGTCCAAAATGGATAGGTTGGTGGAGATGCACACAGTGCAGAGGGGTAAATAATGAAGAAATAGAGAAGAAAAGGATGCACACAGTGCGGAGGCGATACCACTACTGTCCAAATTTAAAGTGCCATAAATAAACTTATACGATGGATCCAAGGATCCTGTTAATCACCTCGAAGATTTAAAGCACATATGACCCTTCACGACTTCCCTGAGGAAGTGGCTTGTCGTGCCTTCCCACTAATGTTGAAAGGGATAGCATGAGGCTAGTTTGGAGCCCTACATCCCTGATCTATTGGCAGTTTCGAGGAGCTGGCAAAACAGTTCCATACGCACTTTTGAGGGTGCCGTAAACCAGCCGCCTACTGCTGACCATAAAACAAAAAGAGGGAGAAAACCTAAAAACTTACCTGACATGCTTCAACAAAGAAAGGCTCACCCTGGCTGCCCTCCTAGGGGGAATCTGGCCTCAAAGCCAATTCATGGTCGAATTGGCCAAAAGAACTCCCTCTAACTTAAGGGAATTCATCGATCGAGTAGACGATTTTGTTAATGCGGAGGACACACTACAGGCTCTCTTAAAGACACGAAAGCAGGGAACAATGTCGGAGAATAGCAACCAAAGTAGTTCCAAAGATAAAGATAAAAGAACAAAAGGCTGAGGCCACCAAGATGATAAGCGTGACCGATACACCAGTCAACAAGACCAAGGGCGCTGTCTAATCCACAACAACCTCAACATTCAGGAGACCAGTAGTACAACAAGGAAGGAAGAACACTTTCCAGGCAGGGGCCAGCGCTACTGAACGTATCACCAAGCCAATTCCACTTGACCAAAGATTGCATCACTCTGAATAAGCGAGTCGATGAGATGTCCAGAAGTGGGGAGTTGGAAACAATGCTAGCTGATTACAGCAACCCACAGAGAGAAGAGAGTCACCAACGAGAACAGAGGCGAAGTAGAAGCCCTAAGCACCAGAAGCAGGAGAGGCAAGGAAGGAACAACTCTCCTCGACCAAGAAGAGACCAAAAGCTGGCCCCACTTGGAGAGATTCGCATGATAGCAGGCGGCTTTGCTGGGGTAGCACTACGTCATCAAGCAGAAAGGGCCCACCCCCGTAGGGCAATATATCATGAGGTATAGATGGCAGACATGTCATACAAATACCCTAGGTTGGGGACAACCCCAACCATTTCGTTCGGGGATGAAGATTGCAAGGGGATATGTACCCCCACGATGACGCCTTGGTAGTCACGCTATTGATAGCCAACTACATGACTAGGCGAGTCTTTGTCGACAATGGGAGTTCGGCCAACATCCTGTTTTGGGATGCTTTCACTAGGATGGTTATTAACCCTGACAAGCTGTGGCCATCGCCTTCTCCGCTCAAAGGGTTTTCGGGAGAAGCCATTCAACCCATGGGTGCCATAACGCTTCCGGTTATGGCAGGGCAAGGCACCCACACGATCACCAACATGATGGACTTCCTGGTTGTCAAGGCTCCATCATCCTATAATGCCATATTAGGGAGTCCAACCCTCAACAACTTAAAGGTGGTGACCTCCACTTACCAACTTAAAATGAAGTTCCCAATAGAAACAGGAGTAGGCGAAATTTGTGGTGAGCAAATATTGGCATGAGAGTGTTACATCCAATAGTTGAAGGCAGGGACACCAGCAGTTTGTTTGGTGAGTAACTTAGGGGAGTAGCCTCTACCACCACCTTAGGTAGAAGAGGAACAGGAGATAGAAGCCAAGGACGAGAACAATCTACTACAGGCTGAGGCCAATGAGCCTTTGGAAATCATAAAGTTGCACCCAAAACGTCCAAATGCCACCACAAGGGTCGGTACGAAACTCCCACCAAAATACCAAGAGGCCCGGCCCTAAAACAGTTGCTAATCGAACACAAAGATGTGTTCGCTTGGAGCCATGAAGACATTTTAGGGATTGACAATATGATCATAGAGCACAGCCTCTGCATTAACCCAGAGGCCAAGAAAGTAAGGCAGAAAATGAGTTCATTTAACACAGAGAAATGCACGGCCATAGCTGAGGAGATCGATAGGCTCTTAGCGGCGGGTTTCATAAGAGAGGTGCACTACCTTGAATGGCTCTACAATGTGGTGCTCGTCAAAAAATCAAAAGGTAAATGGAGGATGTGTGTAGACTTCACCGACCTCAAAAAAGCTTGTCCCAAGGACAACTTCCCACTCCCTCTAATTGACGTCATTGTAGATGCCACTACTGGGCGCAAGTTTTTAAGCTTTATTGATGCCTACTCAAGGTACAGTTAGATCAGGATGAATAACGCAGTTGAGGAGAAGACAGTGTTCATAACTGATAGAGGACTCTATTGCTACCGAGTGATGCCCTTTGGATTGAAGAACACTAGGGCAACATACCAATGGTTGGTCAACCGAATGTTCAAGCACTAGGTCAGGAAGACCGTGGAGTTATATGTTCATGACCTACTAGTGAAGAGTAAGGAAGCCGCTCAACACCTAATAGACCTCAGGGAATCCTTCGCACTGTTACGCAAATAAGAGATGAAGCTGAATCCAGCTAAGTGCGCATTTAGGGTTAACTTGGGCAAATTCCTAGGGTTCATAATCTCAGAGAGGGAGATTGAAGTCAACACCAAGAAGATAGACGCAATCTTAAACATGGCACCGCCACAAACTATCAACGATGCCCAACGACTAGCGGGAAAGGTGGCCACCTTGAACAGGTTTGTGTCAAGGTCCACAAACAAATGCCTCCCTTTCTTTTGAGTCCTAAGGAAAGTACACCATTGGAATGAAGAATGTGACCAAGCCTTCCAAGAACTAAAGTAGTACCTGACCAATCTGCCCATGTTGAGGTAGCCTAATCAAGGGGACGTCCTGTATGTTTACCTGGTAGTATTCCTCCACGCTGCTTCCCCTATTAGGGCCTCCCCTCTAGTGAGCCCAGGTCTCAATGACTTGAGTGCCCTGACGAAGCAGGTCGTTGCAGACTTGTTGATGGCCTATGACTTTGAGCAGCCCTCGAGGAGTGGCTCTGTGGGCACCCCCTCTTTTGAGTTTCCTACCATTCCTTCGGTAGTATCCATGCCTTGCTGTGGAGGCTATTTCAATGACATATATGATCCTTTCACCTTGGGTGTGTTCGAGGGAGGCGTGCTTGATGCTTCTATCTCTACTGCCTGTGATGTTGCAACTGAAGCTGAAGCTAGCGGTGTTGCCCACCGTGGGGTGCAAAACTCTTCCCCATACTCTCTCCCTACAACTACTTCGGGTGGTGAGACCTCACCTATGGACCAAGAAAGGGTATCAATTCCTTCACCATTAGTGGACCTCCACTAAAGGGGGGAAGGTTCTGGTGGGCAGCTAGGAAACTGTTGGTGATGGCGCCTTTGAAGAGCGAGTAAATGAGCAGGTCGGCTCCTAGAATGATGGTAGTCTCTCTCGAGAAGTGTCTGCCCTTGAGTTTGGGGCTGCCATGGATCCAAACTTGAGCCTTGGTCGGCAAGTGTGGGTTGAAGCTCATGGAATGGGGGACGCTAGTGAGGTGGAAGATGCTGGCCCTCGTTGCCCTCCGCCTCTTTCAGTTTCAGCTATGGAGATGGCTAAGCGCTTGAGGAGAATGTTGTCTCCAGTAAAGCTCTTTTCTCTATATCTTTTCACTTACTTATGTAGCTTGACCACATTCTCAAGGGTTTTGTCCTGGCGGGCATTTATCCCTTCACGCTCTTTCTTGTACTTCTTGTACCTAGTCTTTGCTGCTCTCAGGTCCACTTGCAGCTCTGCTATCCTCGCATCTTTCTGATGGTGGTAGTACTAGAACACCTCTTGTTTCTGAGACAACTCTTTCACCACTTTCTCACGCTTCTCTTCAAAAGAAGCCAAGGCTACAAATACCTCCTGACATTTCCTCTCAACATCAGCTCGGGATCACTATGAAGATTCCAAAACCCCCCTCAGGAGTAACACTTCTGCCTTGGTAGCAACCTTTTCCAACTCTTTCGTATACAAGGGAAAACTATTTAGAGCATGGAGAGTCTGAACACGAAGAAGTTCATAACACAGGCCGCACAACTCCTCGAGATGAGAGTTGAGGTCTTCCTCTAGGGCGTGAACATACCCATCCGACTACTCCAGGTAGCATTGCATCTTTTCTCTCTCACCCGTGAGGTGGTCAGTCTCTTTCTTATCGATGTAACAGAACTTCCGCCATTCACAAACCTCCTCCTCCAAGTGGGCCCTATCACCCACTATCCAAGACACCAAAGCATCCACATTTTGTGCAAGCACAAAGATTAAGAAAACTCTGTACAAGGACAACTGGTTCCACACAAGCAAAACGATATAGGGAAAAGAGCCTTACCGGAGACAACATTCTCCCAAGGCGCTTGGCCATCTCCACAGCTAGCCCTGAAGGAGGCGGAGGGCAATGAGGCCCAGAATCTTCCACCTCACTGGCGTCCCCATTCCATGAGCTTCAACCCACACTGGTTGCCCATGGCTCAAGTTTGGGGCCATGACGGCCCCAAACTCAGGTGTAGACACTTCCCAAGAGGGACTACCATCATTTTGGGCGCCGACCTACCCATCTACTTGCTCTTCAAAGGCGCCATTGTCGACAATTTCCTAGCCACCCACCAGGATCTCGCTGGGCCCTTCAGTGAACATCCACTCCCTTCACGAGGAGTAGTGCCCCCATCCCCACCGAACGAAGAAGGGGATAGTGAGGGAATTGATACCCTTTCTTGGTCCGTAGGTGGGGTCTCACCACTTGAAGTAGTTGTAAGGAGAGAGTGTGGGGAAAAGTTTTGGCCCCCACGGTGGGCAATGCCGCCAGCTTCAGCTTCAGTTGCAACATCGTAAGTAGTAGGGGCAGAGTCAACAAGCATGCCTCCTCCAAAGAAACCCAAGGTGAAAGCAGAATATATGTCGTTGAAAGTCCCTCTACAGTGGGGCATGGATACAATGAAAGGAATGGCAGGAAACTCAAAAGAGGGAGGCCCACAGAGCAGCCCCCCGAGGGCAGCTCAAAGTCATAGGCCATCGACAGGTGGAGGCCCTAATAGGGGAAGCAGCCGGTGTGGCCTCCCTAGAACCAGTTGCATCTACACCTACTCCCTGTGCCACCTTGGCAGTAGAATTAGAAATGTCACTGGACTTCATAGCGCCCTCCCTGCGAGGACGTTTCATTTTTGGTCCACCAGTTTGGGGGCACTTCTCTTCCTCGGAGGTGGTACTCCTTTGAGTTTGGACCCCTGACCTGGCACCACCAAAAACCTATCTATACTGGCGGGACGAGGCCATCTAGCCACAAACCATTATGGTCATGTTCGCTGGCCTATTCACGAACAAGATTATTGCGAGAGCGCTGACTATTAGTTAGCTTTACCAAAAGGCCCTTCACATTATTTACTCGTCCCCAATTGGCCCTAACAAGGTAATATTTTATATGCATTTCATCCACGGAGAATTCCCAGTCGTGACCAGAGATAAAGAAAAACTTACCAGTCCATTGCTTGGTAGAATAACGCCCTTCGAAGGTCGCCAAGTGTTGCCCCTGGATGCAAACGCTGCAGATATTTCCTGGTAGAGCCGTCACACTATAAAAAGAAATAAATTCTTTCACTGTTAAATCCAGTTACTTCTCCCCAAGAGGCTCCAACACTTTGCGAAAGACTATGCTAGCACACATCAATACACGCCAAGCCTTACTATGGAGTTGGGCAAGGGCAAGTTTCAGGAAGCTCAAAATGTCACACACTGGGTGAATGAAAGGGGGGCATAACCCATTAGTTAGGGCACAAACCGTCAGGGCCACATCACAGTTATAGCCCTCTTTGTCGACACATCCCGCCTTGGGCATGGTCATGTCCACAAATTCAGGAATATGGAAAGACTCCCTCAAATCGACAAGGTCTACCACGGTCAGGATTGAGCACTACGAAAACTCATAAAAAGAAGCAGGGCTTCGAGCGAGGGAAGATTCACCCTTAGACTGGGGGGAATCTTTTGCAGAACAACGGCCGGACATCGATTGAGTGAGAAAGGAAGGGAAAGTTGTTGAAAAATCAAAATATCTAGGGCGTTGAGGGAGCAAGAGAGTAAAATCAAAAATTAAAAGAGGTCTGGAAGGTAATCATGAACCTTTCTCAGGAATATGAACAGTTGGCTATGGTGATGGTTACCATTCCTTTTGAAGGCCATTTAAAGAGTGGGAATAGTTACTGCCGACATAAGCCACTTCCTTTCGAAAAAGAAAGGGAAAGCGCTCGAGCACACCAACTAGCGTAAACCCCAGTTGGGTAAGGGAAAAGCACAAATGCACGCCCACGAACTAGCAGGGTAGGCGTTAGTTATAGAGAATCCAAAAGTTTAATTTCCCATGTGCTAGCATTAGTAGGGTAACTGGAGGGGATATTTGGGCCCCATAGTAACCAAGCCCATGGCTAGGAAACCAGCCCAAAGTGTTAGTTTAGGGTTGAGAGGGCCACAGGCAAAAGGCCCATAACCACAACCATGTGGCAGATAACTTCCCCAGGAGTTGGAGATCGAACCCACAGTTGGATGCGCTCATCTTAGGCAAGATAACTCCTACAAAACAAGAGATATCCTTTCTAGTTAATAAGGGATCATGGAGGATACGCACACAGGAATGGTGACTAGAGTCAATTTCCATCATGCCATGTCCATGTCCTTCTGTAAATAACCAACGAGAGGTAACAAGCACTTCACTTCATCTTTTATATATACTTATTCTCATACTATATTTTTTACTTGAGCATCAGAGGATCCCCAGGGCAATTAGTACCGCCCCTTTATTGTTGCAGGTCAACCGTGTGGTTGGTGGTGTGAAATACGTCCTTTATAGGTAAATTCTAATTAATCCACATAGAGATCATGTTCTCTCCGTATAGAAACTAAAAAAAATACTAGATCAAAGTCGTGGATATATAGCTATATATGGGCCGGTGACCTAAATGAAAAAACAAGCAAACAAAAGAATTTATAAAGAATGGCCTTTTGAGTCTTATGAGTGAAGGGGGAGAGAGGGATCGAGTAGTACTATCTATAGGGAGTAGTACTTAAGGAGGAGCTCATGATCTCCTGATCTCCTGCAAAGATTTTGGAAAGGGTTAATTAGTTCAATCAGTTTTGTATTCATTTTTTTT
>QEOT01008644.1:7375-76796 GCA_003123785.1 Pterocarya stenoptera | reverse complement strand
AAATCACAGTGAATCAAGAGAAGTATATAGATAATCAACGTTTCTATAAATACCAATCAATTAATCAAACTCACAATTATGAATTTTATTGTTGATCTAAAATAAAAGTGCAGGATTGATGGTAGAGATATCTATAAGTCCAATTAATTATCACAGGGATTTTTCAAGCATTCACTGTATTCGGAAATCACAATGAATCAAGAGAAATATATAGATAATCAAAGTTTCTAATAACAATACCAATCAATTGCAAAAAATAAAAGTGCTGAAAAATAAATGGCATTAATTTAAAGTGCAGAAAAATAAATAACATAAATTAAAATTAAAATAAAATAAAATAAGAAAAAATGGAGACTGCAGATAAAGGAGAACAGTTTGATAACACAGTTGGTCCATTAGGCTCTCAATCACCAAACTCCCTCACTTCATCTCCGTTTTCTCCTAAAATCTGCACTACTCCTACTCTATCCTACAGAGCTTCTAACCTCAGCTTCCATCTTCGTTCTCTACAGGTCCTATTTATAGGCTTCAAAAGGGACTGCACTATGCGTGGGTCTGAGCTGCCCCATGTGCTCATCTGGTTTCACACATGTAGAAGAATCTTCTTCTTTCTTTTCCTTTTTTTTTTCTTCTTTTCTTCTGCTTCTCACTGCTGTCCCGTGCAGTGTCGTAAGCCCGTCTGCATTATTTTATTTCTTCTTTTCTCTTCAGCTTGCATCCACCGAAACATCCCGTTTATTTTATTCTCCACTTCGGTGCACATCACTTTCTTTCTGTCTTTGCATGTGAATTGGCCAGCTGTGTGGATGCCCAGCCTTGCTTCTTCTTCTTTTTCCTTTTTTTTTTTTCTTTCTTCCCCGCATCCCACGTTCGTCCGCATGCTTTTCCTTTTTTTTTCATTTCCGTTCGGCCAGCCCACGCCTTCTCTTCTTTTCTTTTTTTTTTCTTTTTCTGTTCGTGAGGCAAGTGAGCGAGAGCGGCGGCTTGTGAGGAGGTTGAGGCGAGGTGGAGGTACCGTGTGATTGCGTGGTTCCCGGCGGCGCTTTCTGTGCAGTGTGGTGGCTTCGGGTGAGGCTGAAGAGACGTGCATGGCTGGTGCTGCAACTGGGCAGTGGCTGGCGAGCGGAGCTGCCATGGTTGTGGGGCTATTCTTGGCCGTGCATGGTGATCGCCGGCGTCGTCTGGGGTGGCTGGTGGCTTCAGGTGGGCGGAGGACGGCCCACGGTGGCCGCTCGAAGCTACTGTGCATGGAGTGCACTGTAGCTCGAGGCGGTCGATCGAGAGGTTGAAGACGAGCCGTACGACGTGTCGTTTTCGTCTGTTGACAAAACGGCACGTCGTTTAGTCTTAAACGGTGAAATCAACTCAGTGCAAAACGACATGTCGTTTTGGTTTTAGACAAAACTGCACGTCGTTTAGCTTAGACTGCAGAAACAAAGTTAGTGCAAAACGACATGTCGTTTTGGTCTGCTGACTAAACGACATGTCGTTTAGTCAACGCAGTAAATAAAAAAAATAATAAAATAAAATAAAAAATAATAAAATAAAATAAAATAAAATAAAAATAAAATAAAATAAGATAAAATAAAACAAAACAAAATAAAATAAAATAAAATAAAAATTAGACAAGCAACAAATAAATAATAATAAAAATAAAACTTAGACAAATAAAATAAAATAAAATAAAATAAAATAAAATAAAGAAATTGAAATAAATAAAATTAAACAAGAGATGAAAAATAAAATATTTGTGATGTGCATGAGAATTTATTGTCCAAATAAATCACAAGTTATAAAATCAAGCATAAACTATGCTTTTAATCAATTTAATTCACAACTTGGATTTATGCCTATTAATCAATTTATCCATCTAAAACCAATGATAAAATAATAAAACAATTAAAAATTATTAGTTTTAAATAGATAAAATATACAATTATGCAGCTCAATCAAGAGGGATCGAGTAGTACTATCTATAGGGAGTAGTACTTAAGGAGGAGCTCATGATCTCCTGATCTCCTGCAAAGATTTTGGAAAGGGTTAATTAGTTCAATCAGTTTTGTATTCATTTTTTTTAGATTGGAGAGAGAGTTGAGAGAGTGATTTGAAGAACGTTACATGTTGTATATATATGCTATTGGTCTTGATTGTATATCATATGCTATAGCGTATGACTAGGGAATGAAGCTTTGTGACTCTAAGGTTTTGGGCGCCGACCTCTGCATGCTATAAATTCAAGTTCAACATAAGGTGCACGTTAATTAAGCAACAAAAAAACAATTATGCTAGATCATAAAAGGATATCTCAGAGTTGAGTCTGTCTCTACACTAATACCAAGGTGGATGATTAATTAGTTTATGTATAGCTCAAGGAATATATATCATGATCATTAATGGCATTAAGAGTATTATATATTGAATGAAGCTTAATTAATTTATGTAATGCATACCGTGGTACGTACTTTTGTCACTCCTATATATCTTGTCTTCTCATACTAACTCCAATCAACACTACAATATAATGTAGTTTTTGTGACTGACAAAACCTTCACAAAAAATGCAAACCGTCCAAGTACCCAATACAATAATCGCATCATGAAGTATATATTGTGTTGGTTTAGTGTTCAATCGTCACAATTTTTTTTTTTGTTATGGTTTATGACCCAACATTCAATTGAAAGTTCGAACGTGGCCAACTTTTGGTGACAGTTGGTTTCCGTCACTAAAAGTATCACTACAAGAAATATGGGTTTTGCCTCCAATTCTTTTCCCATGACTACCCATAGTGGGGGTTAGCTTCTGTTGACACAAAAAAAGCTCGCCACAATAAATATTTGATAGAGCCACAACATTTCATGTGGCGAGTGCTACATGGTGGTAAAAATTACTTATTACGATGAAGTTAAGTCGCTGCAAAAACTAATACCTACAAAACGTTATTTGGAGCGTCGTTTTTAACCCTGCGACCACAAAGAAGCTCTTAAGGCCTCGAACATTCTAGGCCTCGGGATTAAAAGTTTCACATTCCTATATCCCTCTTAGTAGAGCAAAATCCCTAGATCTGAGTCGTCGACGATGACTTACTATACTTGTCGTCCTTCCAGGTCTAGTACCATCACCAGTTGCCACCACTTCCCGCCCCGTTCACCCTCGTGGTCAGGTTATACATGTTTTGGCCCTATATCGCTCACGCCAAAGGTATATCTACCGATTTGATGCTGCCTATTTATGATATTTTATTATGAAATCTCTTTCTCTCCCTCTCCCCCTTGGTAAATGTGTGGCCTATCACAACCTCTTCCATGTATGTATCTCTGTGTTGGTGAGTTTCACTATTTGCATTATATTAATAATGTGTTGATGCAAAAACATATACATATTTCTTTACTTGCATCCACAATGATTTGTATGTCTTCTGCTTTTTATTGTCAAGTAACTCCTACTATAAGATGCATCACCTTGGGATTTAGCATTTCATCAGCCCAGAGATTGTATTTTTATTGTAATATCATCAAATTGTTACCTTTGCTGTCATTCTGCAAAATAGGCTACCTGGTTGGCCTTATACATGCATCTTCTACATTGTTTTGATTTTTTTTGAACTTCGACATCTGGATAAATGCATCCTCCATACAGTGAGTCTCTAATCATAATGTCTAAGTATAAAAATGTCCTAGCATCCACAAAATCCACATTCTATTTTGTGTACCAATTACTTTTTGGTATGTATTTCGACCTGTAAAGAGGATTATATTAGATAAGTAGTGGAACACAGAATTGGTTGTTTAAAATCTTAGAATTGGTCAAGGGGATCTTAAAATGGGTTTAGCTACTTTGCCATGAAACTACCTTCCATGTTTGCAAGGCTATTTATAACTATGTTACATGCATTCACTTGATGTGTATTGAAGCCTTATTACATTTATCATCACCCCATTGGATGGACTCTCTTACGTAGTATGTAATATCAATGATATTTTATAACAGTGAGAGTTGGTTAATAATCTAGACACAGAATTCAATCGCTCATACAAAAATGTTTATAATCCACTTGTTCAATACCAGTAAAATATTATGAACCTTTTTCTATAATAATATATAAATATGTTAATGATCGTTACAACCAATTTTCTATCTAGCTTTTGCTATTTTATTATAGAAAACTTTTATCTTTACTTGTTTTTTATTGATTTTGTTTACTTTAAATGATAAGCTAGGTAGCTCTTGTTGGATAAAACAACAAAGTAGATTTTATCATTTCCCCTAGTGTGCTTTAACTCACTATGTACCATTATGTAAAAAATTAGATAGTTACTAGATGCATATTGTTGCACTTTTTGCGTTACGGCAGAGATGCTCACCCTGAGGCATATGTGCTTATATAAACATTTTCATTCCCATGATTTCTAGTATGCCAAGTCTACTTAGTATTTTGCATGTATTAATACAAAGAATTTGTTTTATTGTGTTAGCTGAGTTATAATTGTGTTTTGTATATGCTTTGTAACCTAGTACACTACTGTGGGTACAGTCCATTCTTTGTTTATAGTCTGTACTTGTCCATACAATCTATACTATCAATTCAAGCTGGAGAGATGTTATTATTGTGTTGACTCTTTCATATATTTTAATCTGCTGAATATTTATTTTTGCTTAAGTAACTATTTTTCAAACCCACCCCTAACTAGCTACATAACTAACTATTTATGTTATTTTAATAAATGGTTGTTGTTTTCCCCCAGCAACCCTATACCTATCCTTTTCGTCACAAATCTTGGTTACAATCGGTAACGAATACAAGCTAATTAACTGGAGTATTTCTTGATTGGAGGTTTCTCCTATACCCTCCATTATTTCCTTATGGCCATATTCCAAAACAATATTTGGAATTTTTGTTTTACCTCTGGTGATGTTTTAGTTAAAATCCATCTTTATTTCTCAAATAATTGTGCATCATTGAATAGTAATGTTTCATAATATTTGCAAAAGTTTGACTGGGTTGATATAAAATTCAACCAACTTGAAAATTCCACAAAACCCAACCTTTGTCTCTTACTGTGTGGTGAATAAAATTGCTTACAAAATCTTGGCATGAATTATATATTACAAACACCTTTCTAATGATCATTGCAAAGGGCTTTGTGTTTATATATTTAATTTGATATCAACCCTTAGTGGCTACCATTTCAACACGAGCTTGACTGTTTTTGTATGGTGTGTTTTGCTATTTGCTATCACATATAGATATCAAATCCTTTATATATTTAATTAGGATTTTCAGTTATTGTCTGTGTATATTAAATAGCCCAGTACATGAATGAATTGGATAGTAGCTAAAACAACTAGTATTTATATTGTACAATTTCTTCTGTTGTGTTTGTGAAGTAGTTTAGATTGCTCTTCACACCTTGGGTAAGAATACTCATTTCACAAATGGTTAGATATACAAGAGTGAAAGACATCTTAGCTACCCAGGATTCTTGTCACGAGAAGAAATACACAGCTCAACCATTGGCTGAGCTATTTTCTTGAGCCATTTTTAGCTATAATAATGGAAGTTTTGCAACCCTTTCTCATGTGGATTTGCGTACTTATTACTCTAGTATTTTTGGGTAAAATACTAGGAAGCCACAATTAGCTGCCCTATTTCATCTCTCAACATCTCAAATTGCGTTCTTGGGAATGTCTCCCTTCACATTTGTCATCTGCCATGTCCGATATATGTTTCAAATAGCAAAAGAGATCCAAATTTTGGACTGCATTAGCCATCTAAATGACAGCCACATTTCCAACATATTTCAAAACACATCATAGCTATTTCCCACAAAACACAGGTCTACAAGATTGGCATATCATCAAGGGACATCTTACACTTAGAACACTACTTAATTCGCTTCAACTAACTGCCCTCCAAACAAGTAGATATGGTTATGCTCACACATACTCTGAAGGTGGCACCACCCTTGAACTAGATAGTCCTAACACCCTCTTATTCTAGGAGATATTCATTCATTGTCTTATTAACTTGAAAAAATTATTGTTATATGCCGATGGATAAGGCCTGGATGCATATTGAAGATAGATTGCAGTTGAACGAATACGCTACTTGCATTAAATAATTCATAGATATGGCGAAGGCCCATGCACTTGGTCTAGACCACATTAAGTGTCCATGTACTCAATGCCGGAATAGAACTTCCCATCCTCTTACTATGGTTAAGGATCATTTGTTCATCGTTGGGATATATACAACTTATACGGAATTGATATTCCATGGTGAGGAGGAAAGTCTCGCCAACACCACATCTTCAGACAAAGAAATTGGTGATGATGCCTATAACTACAATGAGTACAATGATGATGCAACGAGATGTTAGATGACATCCGTGTGGGGTCCTTTATGGACAATGGACCTAGAACATATGCTGATGCAGTACCAGATAACTACGGTCACACCTCTAATATTCCACTAGACCTCAATTTCGAGGAGTTGCTAACCGACACAAAACGTCCACTTCATCCAACCTGTAAAAAGTTCTCAAAGCTATCGTTCATAATCAAGTTGCTTCACATTTAGACAATTGGTGGTTGGACTGTGAAGTCATTTGACATGGTCATAAAGCTGCTACAAGTGAAGCTGTTGGAAGCTGCATTCCCTAATGCATTGTTGCCTGAATCATATAACGAGGCTCAACGCTTAGAGTGTGGGTTGGGCTTCACTTACACAAAGATACATGTATGCCCAAAAGACTGTGTCTTGTTCTGGAAGGATAATGCTGGGAAAGATGTGTGCCCTAAATGTAATGCATCTAGGTGGGTTTCAAGCACAACAAGCCCACATGGGATTCCCTAAAAAATCCTCCGATATTTCCCTTTGAAGCCACAGTTGCAAGGTTGTTTATGGCAAAAGTGATTGCTTAAGCCATGAGATGGCATGTAGATGAGCATGTTGAAGATCCAAGTTGCATGAGACATCCTGCAGATTCTAGGGTGTTGTAAGAGTTTGATAGCAAACATGGCTGGTTTGCTGACGATCCTCATAATGTCATACTTGGTCTAGTGATTGAGCTGCATTATTGCATATTGTATACATTTAAAACCAATATATTTTTAATTGTTTTATTATTTTATCATTGGTTTTAGATGAAAAAATTAATTAAGAGGCATAAATCCAAGTTGTGATTTAAATTGATTAAAAGCATAGTTTATGCTTGATTTTATAACTTGTGATTTATTTGGGCAATAATTTCTTCACATGCACAACATACTTTCAATATTTTAGTCTAGTTTTATTTTATCTTTATTTATTTATTTATTTCCTTTTTCTAGTTTTATTTTATCTTTATTTATTTATTTATTTCCTTTTTCTAGTTTTATTTTATTTTTATTTTTATTTTATTATTATTTTCTGCACAGACTAAACGACATGTCATTTTGCACTGAATTGGTTTCTGCCGTCTAATCTAAACGACGTGCCGTTTTGTCTACAGATAAAAACGACACATCATTTTCACTCATCTTCAACCTTCCGCTTGTCTTCTTCGTTTCATCCATGCACAGTGTTGCAGTGCTTCACACAGCAGTACCACCACTGCGCTGCCCCACCTGCAGTCCCCAGCAACAACAGAAGACGCCGGAGATCACTTCTCCAAGGCGTTCAGCAGCAGTACCTCATGAAAGCACCGAGCTACGGCAGCATCACCATCTTCCTCCATCAACAACACACTCCATGCACGCTGCAACATGTCCTCGGCAGGTGCAGCCATCCTCATCACCTCCACACTTGCAGCTGCGAGTCACCTCAAACATGCAACCTCCATTGAAGAAATCGCCACGACTGTGTTTCCGTGAAACTGCCATCGAAGCACCACAACTCCTTTGTTTGTATCACCATAAAACAGAGCCAGCCCTCCTCCACGTCCAGGAAAACTCCACCCAAGCAATTGCACGTCCGCCACCACCATGGTGCCCACAGCTCCACTTCCATATTCTCTCTTAGACTTCTCCATTCCGAGGCTAGCTGGGTGACGGACACAGCAACGTTGGAGAGAGAGACGGACGCATGCAAGGGCATTGCAGCAGAAAGAAAACAAAAGAAAGAAAGGAAAGCGTCGGCCAGCAACGATAAACACACGGATGCACAGTAGAAAGAAAACAAAAAGAAAGAATAAATGAACTAGAAAGAGGCCGAACGTTGTTTATCTTCTGCACATGGGAAACAAGACAGACGAGGGCTAGCGACAAACGGAATTATCTTTCTTAGTGGGACGAGGTCACGGACATGGGATACCACACAGTATCAATTTTCAGTACTTTTGAAGCCTATATAAAGGCTTGTGAATGGACGATAAGATGGGGTAAACAATTAGAGTTAGGAAAGTCAGTCAGTTTTTAGTTGGTTTTTATTCACTTGTTAGTTTCATGTAAATCATTTATCAGTTCAAGACTTAAGTCACTTTTAATTTATAGCTCAGTAAACTTCATTTTCGTAACTCTTAAATTCCAGTTTTGAGTTTGTTTAATGAGTAAATTTTTAGTCTTCTCTGAGAAATATTGAGAGTTCATTTTATTTCAGTGCAGATTAGTTCATTTTAATTAGAAGTTTAGATTTTTGGGTTGGAGAACACAGTCTCCATTTCCAAACTTCAAAATTTATTCCTTACATTGGAAACTCAGATTTTTGGGTTGGAGAACGCAGTCTCCATTTCCAAACCTCAAAAATTTATTCCTTACATTGGAAACTCAGACTTTCGGGTTAGAGAACGCAGTCTCCATTTCCAAACATCAAGTTTATTCCTTACAATTCCTGTCCTTACTTAATTTCAAATTTATGTCATTTAATTTACTCGCACTTTTAATTTCCTACAAGTTAAATTCCTCGCACTTTTAATTTCCTGCAATTTAAATTTATGTCATTTAAATTCCTCGCACTTTTAATTTTCTGCAATTTAAATTACTGTTATTTAATTTTCTTGCACCTTTAATTTATGCAATTTACTTTTATGTCATTTAATTTTCTTGTTCCTTTTAATTTCAGTTATTTAATTTCTTGCAATTTTAATTTACTGTCTTGCATTTTAATTTCTTACTTTTTATCGCTCACTCAAAACCAATAAACATGAATCTAGTCCATGACTAGTAAATTTTCATTTCCATTACACTCCTACATTCATTATACATATCATCATTTTAATTTTAATTTTCTCATTATAAATATTTTCATCATTTTTCATGAGTTTGATTTTTAAGCACTTTCCTTGAGGAGACGATCTAGGAATTTATTCCTAATTATTACGTGACACTCTCCTGCACTTGGGATAGCCTTTGTGCTGCTCATTTTTGAGTGAGTCATCTAGCTAGTGATGGTTTCAACCCATTCAATAACATCAGCAAGCCCTACATTATTTGGCCAATACTACTTGTACAATACAGCTTACCCCCGTGGGCATGCATGAAAGATTCCTACCTGATGATGTCATTGTTAATCCCTGGACCTAAGGCTTCGGGAAATGATATTGACGTGTTCTTGCGTCCACTAATGAATGAGATCAAGGAATTGTGGGATGAGGGAATTTGTACATACGATGCATACAAAAGAGAGATTTTTTCATTGCATGCATCATTACTTTGGACTATCAACAACTTCCTTGCATACGCCAATCTTTCAGTATGGAGTACAAAGGGCAAGATGGCTTGCCTTACATGTAATGCTGAAACTGATTCACTATGGCTGGTGTATGGCCATAAACATTATAATATGGGTCATCGTCAATGGTTGGTGCCCGGCCACAGTTAGAGACAAAAACAAAAATGCTTTTAATGGTAAAGAAGAGCACCGGTTGCAACCTAAAATGATAACAGGACAGGCTTTGCTAGATCAGTTACATGAGGTCTCAAATGTGCATCTTGGTAAATCAGCAATGAAGAGGAAACGTACTCCAAATAAACTTAATTGGACAAAAAAAATTATCTTCTTTGAGCTTCCTTACTAGATAGACTTGGGTTGAGACATAATTTGGACATCATACATATTGAGAAAAATAAATGTGATAACGTGTTGGGAACCTTGATGGATATTTGAAAGCAAAAGTAAGGACACCGCCAATGCTCATAGGGACTTGGAAAATCTTGGTATAACGAAATAACTACATCTACAACACAATGTCGTAATACTTTGATGAGTCTTGCGTGTTATACGTTAAATGCAACTAAGCAACGAAGTGTTTGTGCGTGGTTGTCAGAGGTCAAATTCCCTGATGGTTTTGCCTCAAATTTTTTCCGGTGTGTCAACGTTAATGATGGAACAATAATGGGAATGAAGAGCCATGATTGTCATATCTTTATGAAAACATTGTTGTTGGTTGTAATCGGTGTGTACTTACGGTCCGATGTGGGAGAAGTTTTAATGGAGTTAAGCTCATTTTTCAAAGAATTATGTTCCAGAACATTGCAGATGATGACATTGGAACAACTTCAAGTTAATATCCCCATCATTCTTTGTAAGGTTGAAATGATATTCCCATCTGCATTTTTCGATATCATGGTGCACCTTGCTATTCATTTTGCCGACAAGGCATCACTAGTTGGCCTTGTATAGTACAGATTGATGTACCCTTTCGAGAAGTATCTGGGCAAGTTCAAGCGGTACATCTGCAATAGAGCACTGCCAGAAGGCTCAATTGCTGAGGGATATGTTCATCTCGAGTGCCTGACATTTTGCTGTATGTACCTTACTGATATTGAGACTAGATACAACCGAGTGGAACGCAATATTTACGTTCAACAATGCGACCTTGAGCCAACTTTATTCGTTTTCTCCAAAAAGGTTCACCTGTTGGGGGGATCAACCATAGCAAAATTGCCCGAGACATTATTGGCCAAGGTTGAGTGGTATGTGCTTAACAATTGCACAGAGATTGAGCACTATATAGAGTAAGTTTGGCAATTTTGAGAATGTTATCAATTTATTAACTTATATTGGACGAGGATCACTTATTAACGGTATTTGAATACTATTGTAGTGAACACTATAACAAGATCAAAGAAGAAGGCCTGATAACATTGAGTGTATGCACCAAACCCAATTTCCATCCTAGTTCATATTAAGTGTAAGTTTAGAAACTAGGTCTTATACAAACATATCCCTCTTTAGTTGCATACACTGATTTGTAATAGTGTATTCTTGTGTCTACTATTGTGCAATGTTAGGTTGCTGACTTGCATGCACTGAGCCCCCTTCAGGTTACTGATGACTTGTACACATTATCATGTGGTCCAGATCCAATAGTCGCATCATATTCCAGTTGTATTATGAATGTAATTCGTTTTCATACGTCAGAGCTTGGAATGCATCGCCAAACCCAAAACAACAGGTTGGTGGTTCATGGTGATGAATTCTATAGTGTGTTGGAGGACATTATAGAATTACATTACATGGGCTGGCATAAGGTCTACTTGTTTAAATGTCATTGGTGGGATATTGTCGACACAAGAAGGGGGATACATGTTAGGGAGCACTTCACGAGTGTGAATACCACTAAGTAATGGTACAAAGATAAGCCTTTCACCAGAGCATGCCAAGCGTTGCAAGTGTGTTACCTAAAGGACCCGAGTTTAGGGGAAAGTTGGCATGCCTTACACAAGATAACAAATAGGAACGTTTACAATATTCACCCAAAGAACTCGGACTTGAATGATGGGGATGAGGAATCATCTAGTGTTGACATAGAAGATGATGGTGACACTGATGATGACAACCATAAAAAGTGATGATGAGGAAGACTTTGATGATGAAAACACTAGCGAGGAATTGAGGCTGGAGAACATAAAGGATGGGGATATTGAGGGTAGCGAAGCAACACGTGCTTACCATGAATATACAGATGGTGATGATGGTATATCCTAGCCTATATTGCTTTATCGTGGGTTCTCAAATTATATACAATGTTGATCAGTTCAACATAGCTATTTAGGTCATTCCACAACTCTTATCAATTTTTTTATTGGCCATACATGCAAAACCCACTTAATGAGACATCTTACACATTTATGCACAACTTATTTTTATGATGCAGAAAAAATGTTTCGTAATCCATATAGTTATATTAGCTTTACCTCACATTTATACAAATTCTGACTTCATGTATATTATTTATCTTTGCAGACATCGCATCACTAGTAGTCTCCTCAATTGATGACCCTTTGTGACCAAGTAACACATTCCCATCTAAAGAGGGAGGCCATGTCCATTTTCTTATGATTGTAGACATATATTCCCCACACATGCATCAAGCCTTTGTGGTTGCATATCACAAATTTAAAATGCAATATGACTTTGTGCTTTCTTTAATTTAACATGCACTGCTGAATCATTGCTTATCAATTGAATGTTTGATGCATTTTATATCCAGATTTTATGTGTGGTGGCAAGTTGCATGATGTGACTTGGATGCAGTTCAATGCTATTTATATAAGTGTAGCTTTAGTTACTAGTTACTAGCTTCCCGTTTACCAGGTAGGATTTATCTTTCGTTTTAGTTCTTGTTGTCCTATTAACTGTGGAGGGCTTATAATATCGAAGAAGCCCATTCTGAATAAGCAGGCCCAAATATAAAAGGAGCCCAACAAGAAGGGCCCTTGGCCAAGCACAAGAAATTGGAGTATCAAGAGCCCGACCAAGTCAAAGATATGAATGTAACCGCTTACGAGAGAACAGGGATCCCATGTAGGTACGTGATCATTTCAACCACATAGTGCATCCTTAAAACTCGGATCCACACTGAAAGATTCTGAATCAGCTAAACGTAATGACAGAATCCTATATATACCAGGTAACCCTCAATAGCTGGGAATCTTGATTTTTTCCTTTGATTATTAAATGATTTTGAAGCTCTAACTAACTTAAGCATCAGAGCATTCCTAGGCGAACCAGGCTGACTCTACTTGATCCTTGCAGGTTGATGGTTCAGATTGGAAGTGAGACACGTCCTCTACATTGGTGCCATCTGTGAGATTCCAGTTTGATTATTTACGTGGTTCTCACATGCCAACTGTAACCCGTTTAGTAGCAGGTCGAGTAATGGATCCTTCTATCGAAGCACGACTGGCAGCAGCTGAGGAAAAGTTGAAGCAAGCCTCGAAGGCAGTAGAGGCCTTGCAAAAGGAGAATGGCGACCTACGGCAGAGGAATGCTGAATCTAGCGACACCGCCGTACCCACCCATAGTGAACAAGGAGAGGGAGAAGAACCATCCAAAATGGAGTCGAACCTAGGACGAACGGAGAAGGAGAAAAGGCACGATGAATTGAAGGAACTGGTAGAGAAATATGAAGAAATGACAAAGAAGATAGGAAGATCTTCCTCGGTTGAATGCCTGCCTGGCAAAACAGATCTGCCATATAGCGAACAAATTATGGCCACACCCCTCCCACCGAAGTTCAAAGTGCCCCAGATAGACCTGTACGATGGATCCAAAGACCCGGTGGATCATCTGGAGAACTTTAAAGCCCATATAACAAAGGCTTTCCTGGCGAGATAGCATGCGGGCTTTTCCGTTAACTTTAAAAGGGACGGTGAGAGGATGGTTCAGAACTCTCCAGCCAAGATCAATCGATAATTTCGAAGAACTGGCTAAGCAGTTCTTGACACAATTCATGCCCAGCATAAGGCGTAAGCGCCCAGTCGCCTATCTGTTAATAGTTAAGCAAGGAGAAGATGAAGACCTGAAGATTTACCTCACCCGTTTCAACAAAGAACGTTTAACGACAGACGACCAAGATGAGAAGATCACCCTAGCCGCCCTTCTAGGCTGGATATGGCCCCCAGAGTCTTTTTATGGCGGAACTCGCCAGAAAGACTCCATCAACTCTCAGGGATTTCATGGACAAAAGGGATGACTTTGTCAATGAAGAGGATACACTGTAAGCTTTCGTCAACCCAAGGAAGGCGAACAACAGGCCTGAAAAGAGGGGCGAATAGACTGATAGAAAAATTAGTGCTAATCGACAAGAGAGGTGGCAAGAGAAAAGGCCAAATTACAACCCTAGGCTTATACATAATAACTTAAATGTGCGGAAAGACGAAAGAGAAAGAGAAGAACGTCCCCAGACCAATATGAGTGGACGTTATTGCAAATACCACCAAACCGGGTCCCACTGGACTGAAGATTGCACGACCATGAAAAAGAGAGTGGCAGAAATGGCCGAAACCGACGAATTGGAATGAATGATAGCAGAACGTTCAAAACCAAAGTGGTGCCAGGAAGTCAGGTGGGAAACCAAAAGGACTAGGAGTCCTGAGCGATAGGACAGAGCGCCTAGCTGCCAAAATGATGGGAACAGGGCGCCCCTCAGGGGCGAAAGGAACAGGCCGCCCATAGGTGAAATTAGAAACATTGTAGGAGGATTTGTAGGAGGCGGCTCGTCCACATCCAGTTGAAAGGCATACGCACGTAAGGCCATATACGAAGAAATCTATGTGACGGATAGAGCTACTAAGCAACCAAGGCTAGGTACTGACAGAATGGTGATTTCTTTCAGGGAGGCTAGGTACTGACAAAATGGTGATTTCTTTCAGGCGGATCGAGAAGGGATATTATACCTGCATGACGATGCGTTGGTAATCACTCTAGTGATAGCCAACTACACTACAAGGCGGGTACTGATTGACAATGGAAGCTCGGCTGATATACTATTCTGGGAAGCATTTGTAAAAATGGGAATCGATGTCAGTAGACTAAGACCTTCCCCAAAGCCATTGAAAGGCTTTTTTGGAGATACCATCCTACCCATAGGAACTATCACCCTCCTGGTGACCGCGGGGTTAGGGGCACAGATAGCTACAACCATGACCGACTTCTTGGTGGTAAAAGCGCCCTCTTCTTACAACGCTATACTTAGGAGGCCAACACTTAACCAACTCTGGGCAGTGACTTCCACATACCACCTTAAGATGAAGTTCCCAACCGACAATGGGGTAGGGGAGTCACAAGGCGAATAGGCTCTAGCACGGGAGTGTTATGTGCAGGAGCTCAGGAAAGGTCATGAGGAGGTGTGTATAGTAGCAGAACGGGATGAGGAACTTACCCCTCCTTTCCCTCCGTCACTGACAGCAACCTTATTAGAGGATGTGGAAGTCCGGGATGAACAGAGCCAGCAACACGCTGAGGTCAATGAGCCTTTAGAACTCATAGCGTTACACCCTGACCACCTTTGGTGGACAACACGCATTGGGACTAATGTGCCATTGGAGGAAAGAGAAGCATTGAAGCAATTGTTGGTCGAGTATAGGGATGTCTTCGCATGGAGCCACGAAGAAATGCCGGGCATAGATAACGGAGTCATCGAGCACTGTTTAGGCGTGGACCCCGGAGTCATCCAGAAAAGAAGGTCATTCAGTGCTAAAAAGAATGGCACCATTAAGGAAGAAGTAGAAATGTTGCTCGCCACCAGATTCATCAAAGAGTCTCACTGCCTAGAATGGTTGTCAAATGTGGTCATGGTGAAAAAAGGGAATGAAAAATGGAGAATGTGCGTGGATTTTACTGATCTAAACAAAGCATGCCCTAAAGACAGTTTTTCCCTGCCATGGATTGACATAATTGTGGATGCAACAGCAAGACACCGTATGTTAAGTTTCATGCACGCCTACTCAGGTTATAACCAAATACGGATGTACCTAGCAGACGAAGAAAAAACCTCATTCATAACAGACCGAGAGTTGTACTGCTTTCAGGTTATGCCATTTGGTTTGAAAAATGCAGGGGCAACATATCAAAGGTTCGTGAATCGGATGTTTAAGGAGCAGATTGGCAAATCTATGGAAGTCTATGTAGACGACCTTTTAGTAAAAAGCAAAGAGCCCGCCCAACACCTGGGCGACCTGAGGACGGCCTTCGAAATTCTACGCCGATATAGAATGAGACTGAACCCTGCGAAGTGTGCTTCCGGGGTGGAGTCAGGGAGGTTTTTGAGTTACATTGTATCTGAAAGAGGGATCGAGGCCTCCCTAGAAAAGATAGCTGCCATACTCAACATAAAGCCACCCAAGAACCTAAATGAAACCTAGCAGTTGGCAGGTAGGGTAGCTGCCTTAGGGAGGTTCATCGCTATATCAACAGACAGATGCCTCCCTTTTTGCCAGGTACTGCACAAGGCACACCCCTTAAACGAAGAATGCAATGAGGCATTCGAAAAGTTGAAACAACACTTGGCCAGTCCGCCACTTTTGAGACAACCACAGAAAGATGACGTGCTTTACGCCTACCTAGCGGTTTCTCCAAACGCTGTCTCCGTCGTCCTAATAAAAGAGGAAGGAACAACTCAACATCCAATATATTACACTAGTCGAGCCCTCAGGGGGGCTGAGGTAAGATACTCAAAGATCGAGCTGCTAGCCTTTGCCCTGGTGACGGCAGCTAGAAAACTCTGTCCGTATTTCCAAGCCCACACCATAAGAATACTTACGGAGGCCCCACTAGCAAAAAATTTGAAGAAATCAGATGTTTCGGGAAGATTAATTGGATGGTCGATAGAACGAAGTGAATTCGACCTGGAATTCGACGTGGCAGATTTTGTAGCAGAATTTCAGGTTTTCCCCAGGAAGAACGGTGGTCCCAATTGGAAAGCCATGGGTACTTTTTGTTGATGAGTCATCCTGCAAAGCAGGTGGGGGTCTGGGAATACACCTGGTAGACCCTAACGGCCAAGGGTAGTATTATATGGCAACAATGGCTTTTAAAGTAACAAATAACGAAGCAGAGTATGAAGCATTCGTTGCAGGGCTTTCCACAGCTGCCAAGATGAAGGCAACCGATGTAGAAGTCAAGTCAGATTCTCAAGTAGTTGTAAATCAAGTTCTAGGCTTGTATGCAACGAAAGGAAAAAAATTGAAGAATTTGGATCGTGTGTGGGAAGCATGAGACCACCTCTTGTATTTCAGCATAACTCAGATCCCAAGGGCTAAAAACGAAGTGGCGGATAGATTGGCAAGGGAGGCATCGGGGATAGAGGAAACACCTCTTCCATGGCAAGTGGAACACAGAGTCATTGAAGTCCCAGCCATTGGGATGGAGGTAGGAGTTTTGGTATCGGAGTCCCTGAATAGGCAAGCGAAGTGGTTAGATATCTAGATGAGGGAAAGTTTCCAGAGACGAAGGAAGAGACGAGAAGAGTAAGGAGGAAGGCAGCTAGGTTCCTACTCATTGACGGGGTCCTTTATAAAAGGGGCTTCTCCGCCCCATTACTGCGATGCATTTCCACCCAAGAAGCTCAATATGTCCTACCAGAAATACATGAAGGAATATGTAGAAACCATTCAGGTGGAAAGACTTTGGCAAGGAAGGTGATGAGGGCGGGATACTACTGGCCCAACGCATTGAGGGATGCTCAAGCATTCAGTAGGAAGTGCGCGGAATGCCAGCGCATGCACCAATACAGCACACCCATCTAGAAGAGTTAACATCCATGACCGCGCCCTGGCCTTTTGCTAAGTGGGGCCTAGACCTGGTTGGGCCCTTCCCACCTAGAAGAGGCGGGGTGAAGGTCATGGTAGTAGCAGTAGATTACTTCACTAAATGGGCCGAGACAGAGCCACTGGCATCCATAACAAGCAGGACCGTAACGAAGTTTCTATGGAAGAACATTATTTGTAGGTTTGGGATCCCTCAAAGCATAGTAACGGACAACGGGTGTCAGTTCGACTCAGACCATTTTAGAGAGTGGTGTACAGAGTTGAAGATCAAAGTGAAGTACTCCTCACTGGGCCACCCTCAAGCAAACGGGCAAGAAAAAGTTACAAATAAGGCATTACTCTCGATCCTAAAGAAGAAAGTCGTAGAGAAAAAGGGAGAATGGGCGGAGGAGTTGCCCAGCATACTCTGGGCGTATAGGACATCAGCAAAAACTCCAACGAGGGAATCCCCATTCACACTGGCGTATGGATGTGAAGCGGTAGCTCCGGTCGAGATAGGGCTCCCTACTTATAGAACGACCTATTTCTCGGCCACCCAAAACAATAAGAAAATGGAAGAATATCTCGATTTGGTAGAAGAGGAGAGGGAGATGGCGGAAGTAAGGATGGTACAAGAAAAGATCAAAGCCAAGCAGTATTTCAACAAAAGAGTAAGGCCCAGGACTTTCAAGGTAGGGGACCTGGTCTTAGGAAAAACTAGAGTAACCACCCAGGGAGAAGGAAAGATGGGGCCTCATTGGGAAGGACCCTACCTAGTAATAGCCAACAACAGGCCGGGGTCATACCGACGAAGGACAGCTAGGGCAAGGAGCTACCCCACCCGTGGAACGCAGAACATTTGAAGAAATTCTATCAGTAGATTTGCAGCATTTTTGTTAATTTTTGTCAAGTCCCATATTTTCTATACTTAAGTTGTTATGCTTATGCTCATCAATGATATTTTAATTGCCCTATTATTGTTTATAACCTGTTGTGTCTCCTTTGAATGATAAGCACCCAGTAGGAGTAAAACACCAAAGACAAGCCATAGCAGCTTGTGGTGCCAAGTAAAAAAGGGTGCATAAGTTCCCAGAGCACGCCGACCCTTAAACACCAAAGACAAACGACAGCAGCTTGTGGTACCAAGTATAAAAGGGTGCGTAGGTCCTTAGATCATGCCATCCCTTAGATGCCCAAGGTAAAAGCTTTCGACTATGGTGCTAATTAAAGAGGGACAAGATGAAGAAATTTCCATATGGTCAAAAGCAAAAACAAAAGCAATTCTATTGAAATTACAAAATTCAGTACAAAGGAAAAGTATTTTATAAATGCATTACATCATAAATCTTAATCCAATATCAAGAAAGAGGGTGTACATCGAAGAAAGAATGAAAAAAAAAAGAGTACATATACATGAAAGAGACAGAGGAGTTATGAAGCTTCGTCAGGTGGTGGTAGAGAGGGAGTCCCTATGAAGGCGTCAGGCATTTTTTTCTGCCCGAATCTGTCAGCTCACCGACTACTGTTCTCCTCAGGCACAAATAACTCCCGGTCTAAATTCACAAGGTTTGTGGAAGGAGTAGTCAAGAGGAGGGATCTTAGCCTTAGGATGCCAGCACCATAGCCAAAACTAAAAGCACGGTTTCTGGTATCAGGCACACAGGCCAGCTGATCACGCAAGCATCGAACCTCAGCCCAGGCCTCGGTAAGCTCTTTTTTCTTTCTGGACATACGTTGTTCCCAAGCCTACATTTGTAGCATTGCTTTCCTAAGCTCTTCGTCCACGCCTACGTGACTTTCTCTATACTTGTCATGGCACTCTTCAAGTTCACGTAGATCCCCCTGCATCACAGAAAGATCCAGGGCAGCAAGGCGAGCCTTCTTTGTTGCAGCCGCCAAATATTGAGATAGCTCCTGAACTTGCCCTTGTGAGCAATTTAGCTCTTGGTGAGCTGAATCCCGGTCCTGGGTAAGGGCCAAAAGTTCAGACTTGAGGGCGTGCATATCAACCTCAGACTTTTGCCGAATTTCGGAGAGCTGGGTCCTTGCCAAGTCCCTCTCGGATCAGAGAAATTGCAGAGCATGAGCATCATGGTCCTTCTCCACTTGAGCGACGCATACTGATTCACGAAGTTGGTGAAGTTCATCCTCATGAATCTCCAAATTGCCTTGGAACGAGTGGGAATGCCCCTCAGACTATTCCAATTGGACTTCAAGCTCTTTCACCCTTTCTGACAGGGCGTCCAGCTTAGCCCTATCTGCTTGCCATTCCCTGGTAGAAAGCTCTGCGGCTTCACACATCTTTTGCTGCTCGAATACTTCTTCTTCTAGGAGAGCACGTTCTGCCATAAACCATACCGCAAGATCATTGGTCCCCTGCAAAGAAAAGACAGATCACCCAGGTCAAAACTACTCATACGAAGAAGAGGAAAAAGTAAAACACGCTAAGTATTACCTTCAAAAACCAATCTATTAAATGATCGCTCATCTAAGTAACAGCCTTAATTTGGGTGTTGGTCGAGGAAGAATAGGCCTCACCATTGGCCGCATGACCAGATTCAATCAGAGAGACCATCACAAGTCCTAAATCCGCCCCCTCCTCAGGCGAGCTCTCAAGACAAATAACTGGTAGGGGAGGCTGAGGGCGAGCATGTTCATCTTCGACTGGGGGCAACTTCCTGTAAAGTGTTGCCCCTTTCCATTTCAGGGAGAGAGTCAATCCCCTCCCCAAGGAACGAACAATCTCAATTCGGGATAACTCCCGACGCGATAGAGGCGGCATGGTCGCCAACATGACCTTGTCCTCAGGAATAGGGCGCCAGATTGCCCTAATGGGAAACTCTCGAGTATGGGCTTCCCCGACCGGAAAATCCCAGCCCGTATTAGCAATAAAGAAAAACTTCGTATTCCAAGCCTTAGCATTGGAATGGCGGCTCTCAAGATGAGCTAGAGCAGGTGTCTTATCCTTCTTGTGGAAGCTAGCAACGTTGCCCTTATTAGATCGGAGATGGTAGAAGGACAAAAATTCCCGAGCTGTTAGGTAGGGATAAACATCTGCAAGGGGTTCCAAGACCACACGGTAAACTATACAGGCATGAAGATAGGTCATGTAAGAGTGGGGATGGAGTTGGGCAGGGGCTAGTTCAAGTAGGTACAAAATATCACGAAGAGAACGGCAGAAGGGGAGTTTCAAACCATGAGAAAACATGGTGGCAAATAACACAGTCCTGCTTGCGTAGCACTCGTCATCACAGCATCCCCGTGAGGGAATCGTTACATTGGCACTCTCAGGAATGCTGAACTCTTCCCGAAGCCCAAGAAGATTTTTCTCCTGGTACATAGAAAGCCATCCGTGGCCTTTGAAGACTGTGCCTTTCGGGAAAAAGAAAGGTGGGTTGGAGGAAACGCCCTGGTCAGCCATTGAAGTTAGAGGAGAGAATGAGCAAGAAAGCAAAGAAAGTGAAGTAGGTGGGGTGGCAAGAACACGAAAGGAAGCACAAACGGAGAAACCCAGGGAAGGGCAAACGAAGAAGGAAATAAAACAAATAAGAGAGGGGATATTTAAAGAAAAGAAAGCACAGAATGCCAACAATCTTAAACATCATGATCTGACACTAAGGGTAGAAGTAACCGTCACATAGAAACCTTCTCCCTTCTCACCACGTCAGCAAGAAAGAAAAAAGAAAGGAAGAAAGAAAGAGGGCAACGGCGCAAGAACTCGAAAGGTCGGCTGGAACACCGAACGTGCACAAAGTAGGCCTAGCCCAACAAGTGATAGCCATCATACACTCCAAGCGCACCACATAAGCCCAGTATTGAGGGCCCATAGTAAAAATCGCAGAATACTTCTAAGGAGATAACATAGGCAGACATATAATTTCCTACGCCATAAGGCGAAGAGAATTAGCGGGGTAGCTGGAGGGCTTATAATATCGAAGAAGCCCATTCTGAACAAACAGGCCCAAATATAAAAGGAGCCAAACAAGAAGGGCTCTTGGCCAAGCACAAGAAACCGGAGTATCAAGAGCCCGATCAAGTCAAAGATATGAATGTAACCTCTTACGAGAGAGTAGGGATCCCATGCAGGTACGTGACCATTTCAACCACATAGTGCATCCCTAAAACTCGGATCCACACCGAAAGATTTTGAATCAGCTAAACATAATGACAAAATCCTATATAAACCAGGTAACTCTCAATAGCTGGGGATCTTTATTTTTTTCATTTGATTATTAAATCGTTTTGAAGCTCTAACTGATTTAAGCATCGGAGCGTTCCCAGGCGAACCAGGCCGACTCTACTTTGATCCTTGCAGGTTAACGGTTCAGATTGGAAGTGAGACATATCCTCTACAAACTGTTTGTCCCTAAATGTATGGTACATGTCCGGAGGAGGATTTCATGCATAAGTTATTTGTAAATAATATGATATTGTGTTATCCATGTAAGTGGTTTGCTACCCATGTAAAGTACTAGTGCCTATATCTAGTAGCTATTTATGTCGTTCTGACTGTGTATAGTAGTTCCTGTAAGCTGGTATGCATTTGAATGTTGTGGGCTTTCTCTTATGCTATCCCATTGCTGAATGAGTTGGTTAAAATGCATCTGAATGTGCTAGTTATCCATTCATTGAATGTGTTTGCTATCCTTGCATCTAGTTGTGTAAGTTGTTCCTGCATCTGAATATGCATGTACTCTAGTGATGGGGTACCCTACATCAAAATGTGTTGGAGATTGTGCATCTATGTTGGCTATCCCTGTATGCTATCCATTCATGTTAAATATGTTACTTAACTTACACATTCTATCCTTGAATTTGATTATATTGCAAGTGCTGCCAAACATACTCCCTGCATATGAACGTGTTGGCTATTCCTTGACATTCCTCTGTTGGGTATCACTATATCCTAGTAAATGATGTGATGGCTATCCATGTATGCTTATCCATGCATGAAACATAATTAGTGAGAAATTTATTAAGGAAGCATGGTGAAGTCAGTAACCAGATTGTGAGTAATACTTTTTGGGTTACTCAATAAGTTTTTGGAAACGTAGTTTTCAAAGATGCTACTTAGGCTGGGCAAACAGATGTACAATGGTTACCAAAATGCCCTAAATAGCTAGAATTGTTGCCATATTGACTATTATTTGCTTGCATATATACTTTTTAAATAATCATATCCAAGCCATACCTGCATGTGTTGCTTTCCTAGTGATTTACTAGTTATTTATTAGCATAAATTGATATGGATTTTGATATTCTCTTTGAGTTTCATGGAAATTTAAATGTATGTTTCAATCATTGCAGTGTGGTTATTGTGTTGGGTGTAAACGATGTTGTAATGCCCCGATCCTGGAGGTTCGGAGAGTTAGCTCTTATTACTCAATATCAACTCAAATATCACAATTATAAATAATCCAGAAACTCCATAAAATATTCAACACAAATATCCATGTTTTTTCCATAGGGACAACAAATAAATTCTCAATAAAATAAATTAACAACTCCACAAAGACTAAAAAATATCCTTAACTCATCATATCAATATATTCGAAAATAATCAATTTACTAACTATGATCCTCAAATAAGTACTTGTACCCTAGAGCACTTATTCCTCTACGATCATCATACCCTGCTAAAACTTCATACTCTTATTCTTCAGCTGAACCATCAAAATTATCTGAAAAATGTTTGGAGATAAGGGGTGAGTTATCAACAGCTCAGTAAGCAAAGACCATATACTAGTATGAAAATATGAGTATTTACAGAGTTCAGAATGCAAAATACTTTCTTTCAAAATGAAGAACAAAACATTTTCTTTCAGAATGTAGAAACTGAATATTATAAAAAAAATTAAAGCAAAAGTTCAAAAATTCATAATCAAAGTCCCTTTGGCATAGCATAAACTGAAACATTACATCTTATCTTATCATATAAGAATAGAGACCATGTTTAACACCCGTGGTAGGGTTGTGCAAACCCTGCCAACCAACGGAGCAAAAATAGAATGTGAATATTCCTCTTATTATTCTCGGAGTCCTGAGTGTGCACACAGGAAAGACCACGCAGAAAATCACTTTTCTTCCAAAGTAGGTGCACCAGAAACAGAAAAAGTTGGTACCAACCTGAACAGAGGCCACATTTGTACACCCGTGGTAAGGTCAGAACGGAACAGGAATAGAAATAGAATGTTTTTTTTTTATATATATAATAATGGACTAACTTTCATTCATAAAGGAGGACATACAGTGTTGACTTAAAAACAAGTCACTTACAAACGTTAATAGCTTCTCAGCACAGTTTCATGGCAGACATGGTCTAGTCCAGACGACAGATCTCTATAGACCTAAGTTTAAGAGATAGCACAACTCTATCCACAACAGAGTTAACAGTAACCAGATAACAAAACAACATACCTGACAAAGCGGAGTAAGGTGCACCAACCCCACCATATGCACCACCAAAGCGGAGGGGGGGACTACTCCATTCGGAAAAAGATGCGAAGGCACTATTTTTTTAGATTTTATTTTCTAAAAAGTAAAAGCAGAAAAGTAAAAGCAGAACATAAAATAAAATACACAACAACTCTAAATAAACAACACATGGGCTAAAGGAACATAAGGCCCAGCCTAAAGAGATCCAGCCCGATTGCAAGTGGAGGACAACCTTAGAGTTTCATCATCTTCCCTACCGCCGCCTCTGCAATTTTCTTTTTTCTTTTTTCCCTTTCTTTTCTACTTCCTTCATCGCCCGAACCTCTTCTTCCATTCCCCCGAACTTCTTCCGCCGCCCCTCCACAAGAGCTACGGCAGCATCCACCTAGGCTTCGAAAACTAAGCTTCCTCCACTGTCCTTCTCACCCATCCCCGGCTTCTTCCACCCATCGCACAAGCAACATACGGCATCCTTGCACGGCACAGATGCACCGCACGACACCACAATCGCCTCGTGCCAACGCACCACCCAGTCGCACCTCACAGCATCGCACGACACCGTCGCATGAGCCCCAAGGCACAGTACAAAATTACTGGTCCTCGCGGCTTAAAAATTGGCGACTCCATGCGAGGATAACCAGAGTGTAAGGGTCAAGGCTTATGTGGGCTGTCGAAGGAGGAACAGAGAACAAACTGAAAAGAAAGGAGAAAAAATGAAAAAAAAAATACATGCTGAGACACCAAAAAAATGTTCCATTATAGGCCCTAAAGAACACAGCAATTGAAACCTATGACTACAAAATACGGACAGGGAGGGGGTGAGGGGGTGGGAGCATTGGCTCCCTCCCCTCAGCTCCCTCAAGCAAGCCTTGGATGGTAGAGCTTCTTAGAGAGAAGTAATAGGTTCTCTCTCTAAAACTACTTGGTTCTTAGAGAGAGTATAGAACATCTTTCTAAACATAACAGAATCAGATCATAAAAACATAATTTATGCACAAAATTTCATATTTGCTATCTTTTACACAGTTCAGAATCAAAATGTCAAAATAGCTCATGTCTACAGTAGTCATGCCAAAAAATACTTTATTCTTAAATAGAATCTCATGAGTAATGCAGAACAAATAATTGAGGTAGTTCAAATTTCTTTTCATAACAAAACATGCATATTTTTCAAAAATCAACCTTAGCCCATTTTATTTTTATACAAAGTTTAGCATAGACTGGACTTCTTAGCTTTTCAAAAATTTTCTAAAAAATGCCGAACATATATTAATCATCACCTATAACATAATTACGTAATTTTTATAAATTTTCAATTGAGCACGCATTTTAATATTTAAGCCTAAAAATATATAAAAACTTATTTTAATTTCTCAAAAACCTAAATTCACGAAATCCTAAAATATTAACACTTCCCAAATTCCAACTAAATCTCTTAATAAAGTATTAAAGTCTAGCTTATTTACTATTGAAAATTAGACAATCAGATTTAAAACTACATAACATAATTATACCAAAATTCCTTTTTAAGTCATACCACAATAATTATTTAATAAACTAGATCATAATAAAATGGTAACATTATGACTTACTTTTGAAAGAAACTTTACTTGAAATAAATTGAACTTACCAAAATAATTTCTATAAACATGGAAAACTTAGAGTTTACAAATACATATTAAAAGTTTAAAACACAATAATGCAACTTGTAACTCAAAGGAAATAACGTAATTTTATTTATTTAGTAGACCAACTATGCAATAGCTTCTGTAATACTTTATCATTTGAAAACATGATCAAAGGTCATAACGGTAATAATTCCTATTCTATTAGGTTACAGAATTACCCATATATATATATAACTCTTTAGGTCATCAAACATGAAAAATAAATGAATTGAAGTACGGTGGCATGGACTTCCAACTAAAATTGAGATATGCGAGGAGGGGCAAGGCGTGACGGGCTGGGCTGTAGGAACTGTGGTGGCACAGCTGGAGCATAGAGGAGGGCGTGCGGTGGCGAGAGTGAGAGAGGCAGAGAGAGAGATGAGCGGGAGTTCGGTGTGCGATAAGGAGAGGTAGCTCACCATGGGGAACAAAGCAGCGTGCGGCGAACTGGGGGTGACAGAATTTTTCGCCGGTGGTTTTCTATGTTAACTTGTTGTGGTTGGTGGCACCAACGCCTTGGGGTGGCTGCAATTCTGGCTCTATTTTGGGTGTCTAAAACAGAGGAGTTTTGACGTGAGGTAGCGTGTGGTGTAGCGGTAGACATGAATCGAGGCTGGCTAGTTTGTTAGTGGGATTTTGGGCTTTGGTGATGCTAGTGCTCGGCTTGCGTGGGGTGGACTAGTGGTTGGCAGTAGTGGCAGTGGAGGCTGTGAGGGTGTTCTGCCATAACTTGCAGTGTTTCTATGGTGGCTTCTTGGCTTCAGCGCACGAGAGAGATGGGGAAGGAGACAACAACCCTATTCTTGGGTTTTCTTCATGCACGAAGGATTATATATACAGGCAAACGAAGAACAAATACAAACCCTCGAGGATGAGGGAGATGTGTATGTGCATGTGAGTGGATAAAATACATTAGAGATGTGCATGCTTATGACTAACGGCAAGAGATGTGTAAAGGTGGAGAGTTTCTATAAACAAACTACTGTTGGGTTTCTCAGTTTAATAAAAATGGGTGTGGGCCTTGGGGTGATCAGGTAGAGCCCACTTCAAAAAAATTTGGGTCCAAGACTGGTAGTGAATAAAAACATAAATGGGCTCTTCTCTATGTTTTGGACCTCAAACCAAACTCTGCAATATTCTAACTCATCTCTTGAAGACATCAACTGGCTTTCCACATGTATAAATAGAAACTTTTTAGAAAGCATCTTGGTGCTGGGCCCAGGTGTTACAGATGAAGTAAGGAGATGTGTATATAAGCTGAATAAGGCATCTACTAAAACATTGTTTCAAAAATCAGCAAGTAAAGTGTAGCGTACATGATGTCATAAAACTGAAAAGGCATAATGTGAATACAATGTCGTGCATGCAATTCATTACATATTGCAATTTAATCTTTAAAAAATTGCAAAAATCATGATATTGTGGACTGTCAAATGCAAAAATGTCAATGATCTAAAACTACCTCAAAAGATGTGGTAAATCCCAGTTGCTTTGTGGGCTTGCTTTGTAATTAGTCTACTCCAGTTGCTTTGTGGTAAAGCCCAAAATATATATTCATGCAGAGAAATATGGGCATATATGATTACAATTCAAAATGGATACATAAATTGGTATAATGAGGCACCTGATAGTTGAATGAAGTAAAAAGTGATAGACCTCATAATTTTAATGGAAACTATTAATTGATATACAAAACCTTGCTCATAGCTAATGGAACACGTGCTTGGAATATTTGGCACAACCATTTTTTCCTGCATTTTCCACTGGCCAAGCTAAATAGCTTTGCATATCCTATTACAAAAAACAAGTGCTTCACGGATTTTGAAATTGTACGCATGTGTTTTCCATGAATTTTGTTAACATTTAGTGTTAAATTTAAACATTTCCTTGTAATGTAGTTTTATAATGGTACAAAATAAGGCAAGTATATTTCAATATTGTAACATTAAACAATATATTAGGTAATTTATTTGCTTATGGGTAAAAGTTATATAATGAAAAAAACATTATGTCATTTATTTGTTATTTGTAGTTAAATAAATTTGAAGGAAATGGATGGTACAAGGAGTATACCCTAACCAAAAGGCACTTAGTATATAAAACACATTGATTTGAACTTCTATTAAGACCACATCGAAGACAACCCAGCCTAGTAGACCCATGCATATATGTAGTTTATGTATTCTAATTTGATCTGTTACCCGGAATATGTGGGTTCAAGACCCATCACATGCCACATGTACAACTCCCCACAACTATAAGAGGTGGGACTTTTTAGAGTGGGAAAAAGTTGGGAACTAGTGTCTTTTATCCAAGGGTTGGTGACACAGTGGACTTATCAATCCCTTTTGCTACAAAAGTACCCATAGCTGCTTGGGAGAAATAGCCTCTGGAGAAGGAACTAGTCACTGATTTTTCCTCGACACATTCCATGCTTCTAAATCACTGAGTTCAAAGGTGATCATACGCATACCCCTTTCCTCTTTGAAGTTGAAGTGGAGCATTCTTCTTGATGTACTTTGGCTATAGGCTACACAGACACAAGAAAGGGTAAGTTTTTTCTACTCGCCTTCCTTCATCCCCTTGAGGGACTTCAGATCCCACTATCCACATCAGTTTATGTGAGTTTTAAACTCATAAAAATATGCATGTTCATGAGGCAATAATGTCAAGGTTTGAGCTGAATGTTAACTCGTGACCAAAATTATTTTTAGAGTTATGATCAGGTGTGACCCTTTTGGTGGATATTATTCAGGCATTACTGGTATGTTTAAGAATCCCCAACAAAAGCAGAGTGCTTTTTTTGTGTGAAGTTGTGATTTTAAATGTTGTAAAACCTGGGGCAAACAAGACTTCAGAATATATGCAAAATCTAGTGAACCCATAGAGTACAAAATGGCCATTTGGAAGTGATGTTCTACAAATGGTCAATTTGTTTTTGTTTTTTTACTCTTTGAGGAAGCTTAGTATTTTTGGTATGCTTGTAGTCATCTACCCTCTCATCTGACTAATGTTGATCAGTTCCACATTTTTGCACTCCCCAATAGTGCATGTTTATTGCTATCATGTGGTTTCTATCAACCCTGCATCAAGTTATATTTGTATTTGGTTTCTAGAGGGTACAAATAGTTGTTGGTTCTGTAAGAGGTGAATGTAGTGCATTTTCATAAGCAGGGATTATGCTATCCCTGCTTCTGCTCAGGATAGTTGATGCTCATTTCTAGCACATGCAAACAATGACGTATACCTTAATTTTATAATTTGTTTAGGAGTACATATATTTTACCAAAATAGATACACGTAAGATTAGAAGTTGAAGCTGATATTAATTGTTATGTTCTCACATTAGATGTTTGTTGTTTTATATAATTACACAAAAGACAGCAATGGTGATATATGTACGAAGAGGGAGGCAGGTACAACCCCGATGTCCAGTCATAGTATCAACATGATGGGGATGAGGGGGAACCACATACAGGTTCATTTGTTGCCATAATATTTTGACTTCTTTTAATGTTATAAATATGCATATCCATAACAACTTTATTATCTTGTTATTATAGTTGCACCCATTAAAAGAGGATGAGGGCCTACAAAGGGTACAATCTTTGAAAGGTTACGTAAGCTGGGTAAGATTCCTTTAACTATAAAGGATGGGCACAGAGGGCAATCATGTGAGAATGCAGCTATCTTATGTAGTCGAGTGAGCTGGATAGTGAAAGTACATGCGAACATGAGGCTTGCAAGCTGGAGTGTGGCAGACGACAAGGAGAAGCAGGTGCTCATCAATCGTGTTAAAGTAGAACTTTAGGAAATATGCATGAATTTATAACTTTTTGGTTCTATTATTTTCTTTGTTTTTAATAGAGTGAAACCTTGCTAATGTGCAAATCTTGGTCCTACAGGTAGACTTTGTGTTGAATTGGACAAGAGACAACCATCGCAAAGTTGTTATAACGACACTTGCTGATAGGTATAATGCATACCACTATGAACTATACAAGCAGTACCTAAAATATGCTTCGCATGAGGAGGCAGTAGCTGGTGTGTAATGACCCCGCCCCGTGAAGGGCGGAATCGCCACGTACGTACCTATTCTTAGCATATTTTTCTTTTCTTTCTTTCTTCATCCTCATCAACAAGGAAGACACTAAGCATCTGCCGCTCTCTCTGCAGTAATGCCTTGCTCCCCAGCCTTTTAGTCATTCCTGGATATTTAAAACATTTAAAACAAAAGTGAGTCTAATACTCAGTAAGTAGTATACCATGCAGTGAACATACTAGGCATCTATTCTTTTCCTTTTGAAAACATGCATACGTAAACATTTGCTAACATTTCATGCATAAACATTCTTAGAAATAACTAGGCTTTCATGCATAAACATCTTTCATGCTTTTCATCTTTCATGCTTTTCATCTTTCATGCATAACATGCTTTTCATGCATTACGTCTTTTCACACTTTTCATTTTTCACTTTTATAGGCCATTGCACACTTTTACGCCCCGTGTGCTAGGGTTAGCGGTCTTTTAAACCTATGGATTCGCCCGTGGCCACTGGTTGGAATCCAATTCTGTTAGGGTGCAGCACTGGGTGCACTACCAGATACTACTACCCGGCATTACCATCTGCCCATTCATTCATTGGGTACTCCTTTCCTTTCATGTGGCCGATACGTATTTTCATACATTGAAACTTCCGTTTCCTTTCATTCCTTTTGTCTTTTCATTCAATTTCGGTCTTTTTCATTTAACAGTTCATTCATAGGAAATGAACGTCATTTAAAATCATGAACTTAAACATCATTGAGAGAGGCATGAGCTTAAATATCATTGAAAGGCATGAGCTTAAACATCATCTTTCAAGACATCCTTTAAAACGTCAGTTCTCATTGAAAGCATGAACTTAAATGCCACTTAAAAATATAAGCTTAAACATCATTTAAAAAAAAACAGAAGCTTAATCATCATTTAAAAGCATGAGCTTAACATCATTTAAAAGCGTGAGCTTAAACATCGTTTAAAACGTAAGCTTAAAAATCATTTAAAGCACGAGTTTAAATACCATTAAAACACGAGCTTAAACATCATTCAATTTAAAAACATGACCTTAAATATCATAAAAAAAACATAGGCTTAAACATTACTTTTCAAGACTTCCTTTAAAATGCCAGTTCATGGCATTTTAAGACTTCCTTTAAAATGCCAGTTCTTAGCATCCTTTAAAACGATAGTTCTCAGGGACATTTAAAGCATCAGTTGATAGGGACATTTTAAAACTCACTTAAAGTATCACTTGAGGTATAAAACATGAGGCATTCCTTTCCTTTCCTTTCCTTTACATTTAAACATTTTCATTATCTTTCTTAGTTCAATGCATATGTATTTTCACGAGCAAGATGCATTTTTCATGTTATATTACATATAGGAATAATCATAAGTTTCTTGAGAGAACATGCATGAAAAATCTCATAACTTAGAATCTACATGCATGCATTACTTTATACATGTATACACAATTATAATCGATAGGGTACTTAACAGGGGCTATCAAGGAAGCGCTGTACATACTATATTCATTTACCTAGAGAAACATTTGTAATAAGAGAGAGATATTCTTTCATAAAAAGGGCATAGTGTAAGAAGCATGGTCAAAGCTACTTACCTGCGAGCCTTACTAGCGAGTCCATTTGAACTTAAAAGTAGACTCCTAGTCTTATTCAATAAAATGAGGTAGATATATTAACATCCACCTTACTTTAAGCCTTACTAATTGATATGCTCACACGTTCACTTAAATTTCAACTTGGAATTAAACATTCCTTTAACCCGTTCGTCTACCCATCAAGCATGGCACTAAGCTAAAATATTTAAAATCTTCATTTCAAACAATTTAAAGAAACTTATGAAAATCAATAACATACAAGCTACCTCTTCTAAAGGCCAATATTTTCTACATAAAGGATAGATGGAAAAATCATAGATTAAAATGCATAAATGGTAGGAATTATTTAAAAAGGGAAGAACAAGACTTTTGCTTCAAATCTGGAAATTTTCACCAAGAAAGGCATTTGACAACTTTGAAATATCATTTTTGGAAGGTAATCCAACAAAGAGCCAATGTTTGCAAAAAGGGTTAATTTTTGTCACTTCTATTCAAGGGTTTTTCATGCTAAAATCCATCTTTAATTGAGCTAAGCAAAGCTTTGAACAAAGGGATGGATTGAGCTGATTTAGGTTCCCACAAAAGCATAGCAGAAAATGTTTTGGAAACCCTTGGACAGCCAATAGCCATATCACCTTCTTGCTTTTAAACATCCCTCCCTTAACCAAGAATCTTAACCATATAATCAAACAATACTAGAGTTAAAAAACTTAGGGAAAGCATCACAATTTTCTAAAAATACAGCCCACAACAATGGATAGAACACTCAGCAAAAACTCAAGTTTCCCAAGGCAAGCTTTCTATCTCAATGTAATAAATTCCTAGTGGCCTACTTAGGCCATAGATCTTGAAAAGCATGCTTAAAATCACAACTTAAATTTCATTAATATAACACTTAAAGGCATGGTAAAAATCAAAACATAACTTAGGCTTAACAAATCAAGAAGAACTCAACAAGACAGCTCCTAATGACATTCGGCTGGAACCCAGAAAACATGCACTCGACTGGAACCAACATGATGAGTTACACGGCTGGAAATCAACAGGAAAATAGAGCAAACACACGGCTGGGATCATAGAACATATGCACTGCTGGGAACCCAGAAAAATAGAGCATGATTCCTTCCATTTGATTATCAACTATCTAGAGCATAAATTAGGAGGAACAAATGAGGAAATAAACTCAGAAAATCACTACACAACAGTCGGCCAGCACAAGAAATCCGAACTCCCAATACATGGCATAACTCACTCGGCAGTCCCATAATCACAAGAAGAATTTGAAGAGCAGGGCACTACCTGGTTTAGCAAGCCACGAACGGAAAAGGAGAGGGAAAACTGAAGGGCCAACCCAGCAAAATTTCGTCCTCCTTGAAGGCGCTTCAGCTGAACTCTAAATTTAAAAGGAGATGGAGAATCGGTTTGAAGGGAAGAGGAGAGGTACTCGGTGCAGGAGAAATTGAAAGGGTCTTTGTGTGGATGAGGGGGCTACGGTTGTGGCTTGTAGAAGCTCTTCCCCTTGGCTTATCCAAGAAGCTTGAAGTCATCATATAGGAGAAGAAGAAGAGAGGGGTCCGAATGGCATGGGGGAGGTGGGTCAACAATTGGGATAAAGTGGTTCAAAGCTTCTCTTGGAAGCTAAAGGAATGGATGGTGTGGATTAGTCCATGAAAAAAATATGTTTATCCTATGGTGGATAATATTTGGGCCACTCTTCAATTAAATAAAAAGATAAGGGCTTTAGAAAATATATTTTAAGGTCTGAAAATATTTCCTTAAATTATTTTAATAACCCACATTAAAATAAAAGCACACATATCTTAAAATAAAATAATAAGATATTAAAATCATAAAAGTCTTTATCTCAAAAATATTTGACTTAAGAAATTAAAAATTAAAAGAAATGACGTAAGAACCCACGTAGTAGGATGCGGGTATTACAATTCTACCCCCTTAAAACCAAGCTCGTCCTCGAGATTGAGATACTTCAAAGAAAAAGGTGGAGTACTGTTCCTCATACCGTCCTCACGCTTCCACATCGCCTCTTGTTCGGTGTGGTGGTTCCACAGCAATCTGACCATCTGAATTGTTCTACTGTAGAGCACTTGTACTTCCTGATCCAGGATTCTAATATGTGCTCCCTCATAGGAAAAACCCTCGTGTTCTAAAAAAAAAAACGCGTACTTGATCACGTGGGAAGGATCGGGCACACTCTTTCGAGTTATTGAGATGTGAAGTACATCGTGCATGGCCAAGAATTGTGGAGGGAGTGCAAGTCTGTAAGCCATTGCTTGTACTCTTCCCAGGATCTAAAACCGACCAATAGATCTGGGAGTTAGCTTACCTTTCCTTCCAAATCTCATCACCCCTTTCATGGGAGTTACCCTTAGAAATAATCTACCCCTCGATTATTTTGCACACTCCTCCAAAAATACTGACATGAACCACGAATTTCATTCTGATATGATCTTGGATGGAACCCATGTAGTCTGACTATCTCCCAGATGTACAGTTTTACTTGCTCATCTAATAGGTCATCTGAATAGGGATAAAGTGAGTTATCTTGGACAGCCTATCGATGATCACTCATGCTGAGTCTTGTCTGCTCAGGTGTCACAAAGTCCATGCTAATCTCGTCCCATGGCCAAACTGGGATCAGCACTAGTTATAGTGTTCATGAAGGCCTTTGATGCTCGACTTTAACCATCAGGCACGTCAGGTACTGGACCACGAAATTAGATACATCTCTCTTCATTTAGCTCCACCAATATGTTGTCTCGGGTCTCAATACATCTTGGTGCTACCAGAGGCACCAAGTGTAATGACCTGTGTGTCTCCCTCAGTAGTGGATCCTGTAATTCTTTCTTTGCTGGTACACAAAGTCTCCCCTTGAATCACAGGGACCCATCTTAAAAGAAACAATCTAGTCCAATACTGTCTGGCTAAGAACTAAGGTACTCAACCTTGCTTGTACATCCCTCACTATCTCCATTCCAAGCTTCTCTATATCCAGAATAAATCTCTGAGGGGTGTACATGCTCGCAAGGGTACCAAAAGAAAACTTCCTGTTGAGGGCATTTGTTACAACATTAGCCTTGCCGGGATGGTAGTTGATGATACAGTCATAATCCTTTATCAGGTCCAACCACCAGCACTGTCTCACATTTAATTTCTTCTAAGTGAAGAAATATTTAAGACTTGTGATTTGTGTAGATCTCACAGCGCTTCCCGTACAAGTAATGTTGCCAAACCTTTAAGGTGAAAATAACTGCTGCTAGCTCCAAATCGTAGATCGGATAGTTGCACTCATAATCCTTGAGTTGGGGTGAGATATATGCTTCAACTCTCCCGTGGTGAATCAGGATACATCCCGACCCTTGGTGTGACGCGTCGCTGCATATCACGAAACCACCTGTACCCGAAGGTATAATTAGAATAGCCGCCATCACAAGCTTCCCTTTCAACTCCTGGAAGCTTTTCTCGCACTCCTCAGTCCATATAAATTTCTCTCCTTGCCTGGTGAGCTTTGTCATGGGGACTAAAATGCGGAAAGTCCTTTCACAGATCTCCAGTAATATCCCACATGACCCAAAAGCTCCTGATCTCTTGGACCGTCTTAGGTCTAGGCTATTCTGCAATAGCCTTGACCCTCGAAGGATCCATAGAGATCCCATCTGCAAACATTATGTGACGAAGGAATTAAATCTTTTGTAGCCAAACTCACACTTAGTCAGTTTGGAATACAACTTCTTCTCCCTTAGAATTTATAGAACCACTTCTAGGTGCTTGGTATGCTCCTCCGAGCTCCTTGTTCTGAAAGTAGTCTTAGGAGCATCTTCTACCTAAATCTTCAACTGGCAGTGTCCTGAATGGAGATTGATCATCGAGAATGCCAGTGCTCCTCGAAGCTGATCAAATAGATCATCGATCTGCAGTAACGGATACCGATTCTTATCGGTCACCCCATTAAGCTCTTTACAATCGATGCAAAGGCACGACGATCTGTCTTTTCCCTTTTCAAGAAGGATTGGTGCTTCCCCTGAAGATGCGCTAGGGCGGATAAAGCCCTTTTCCAATAACTCCTACAGCTGATCCTTAAGCTCCTTAAGCTCTACAGGTGTATTCGGTAGGATGCTTTGGAGTTAGGCGTTGTCCTCCAGTATAAGATTACTGAGAATTCAATCTCTCTATCTGGAAGTAAACCAGGTAGCTCATCTAGAAGGACGTCGGGGAACTCTCTCACTACCTTGATGTCCAGAAGCTGAGGCTCATTTGGTTGAGACGTAACCAAATTGGCAAGGAGTCCCACGCAACCTTCTTCAACATCTCAATGGCCTTTAGTTCGGAAACCAACTTCATTTAGGGCGCTTACCCACTGCACAGAAGTAGAACTTTGTCTCACCAGGTGGTCTAAAGACCACTCTCTTCCCGAAGCACTCCATGTGGGCTTGGTGCTTAGGCAACTAGTCCATGCCCAAAAGGCATCAAACTCCTCCATGTCGAATAAAATTAAATCAGCAGGGAGGTGCCGACCTTGTATCTCTATCGCGCATCCCTTCAATACGGAACTACAATTTACGGAGTCTCCAAGTGGAGTAGAAATGGACATCACACGCTCCAAGGACTCTAGAGTCCTTTCACTTAAACAAGCAACTTACGGGATATAAAAGGACGTGTGGCACCATAATCGCCTCATACTAATGCATGATGGGGAAAAAGGGAAAGAACCGGTCAATGAGAGCTTCTTTAAATATCGCCTACGAATGTGGAGTTGCCTCGAGTAACTCTTGCAGAATAAGCCCACGAGTAGACTTCCAACACCCGTTCGCCACGTCAATTAAGTTGTAAGCAGCGAATTCCATCTTCTCTTGTTTCGGACACAAGACTACGTGAAAGATCTTCTCTAGGTGCTTGATCCCATTGCTAGCATCTGCTACCGAGTAGTTCGAATGTTGTTGAATGTTGGATTGCCTTTGCATCTCGATTTGTCCGCAATTAGCTTTCTCTATCAGGCATACGATTGCATTGGTGAGGTCTCTCGTATCGATAGGGTACTTAACAGGGGCTATTAAGGAATGGCTGTACATACTATATTCATTTACTTAGAGAAACATTTCTAATAAGAGAGAGATATTCTTTCATAAAGAGAGCATGGTGTAAGAAGCATGGTCATAGCTACTTACCTGCGAGCCTTACTAGCGAGTCCATTTGAACTTAAAAGTAGACTCCTAGTCCTATTCAATAAAATGAAGTAGATATATTAACATCCACCTTACTTTAAGCCTTACTAATCAATATGCTCACACGTTCACTTAAATTCAAACTTGGAATTAAACGTTCCCTTAACCCGTTCGTCTACCCATCAAGCATGGCACTAAGCCAAAACATTTAAAATCTTCATTTCAAACAATTTAAAAAAAACTTATGAAAATAAATAACATACTAGCTACCTCTTCTAAAGGCCAATGTTTTCTACATGAAGGATAGATGGAAAAATCATAGATTAAAATGCATAAATGGTAGGAATTATTTAAAAAGGGAAGAACAAGACGTTTGCTTCAAATCTGGAAATTTTCACCAAGAAAGGCATTTGACAGCTTTGAAATATCATTTTTGGAAGGTAATCCATCAAAGAGCCAATGTTTGCAAAAAGGGTTAATTTTTGTCACTTCTATTCAAGGGTTTTTCATGCTAAAATCCATCTTTAATTGAGCTAAGCAAAGCTTTGAACAAAAGGATGGATTGGGCTGATTTAGGTTCCCACAAAAGCATAGCAGAAATTTTTTTGGAAACCCTTGGACAGCCAATAGCCATATCACCTTCATGCTTTTAAACATCCCTCCCTTAACCAAGAATCTTAACCATATAATCAAACAATACTAGAGTTATAAAAACTTAGGGAAAGCATCACAATTTTCTCAAAATACAGCCCACAACAATGGATAGAACACTCGGCAAAAACTCAAGTTTCCCAAGGCAAGCTTTCTATCTCAATGTAATAAATTCCTAGTGGCCTACTTAGGCCATAGATCTTGAAAAGCATGCTTAAAATCACAACTTAAATTTCATTAATATAACACTTAAAGGCATGGTAAAAATCAAAACATAACTTAGGCTTAACAAATCAAGAAGAACTCAACAAGATAGCTCCTAATGACATTAGGCTGGAACCCAGAAAACATGCACTCGGCTGGAACCAACATGAGGAGTTACACTACTGAAAATCAACAGGAAAATAGAGCAGACACACGGTTGGGATCACAGAACATATGCACGGCTGGGAACCCAGAAAAACAGAGCATGATTCCTTCCATTTGATTATCAACTAACTAGAGCATAAATTAGGGGGAACAAATGAGGAAATAAACTCAGAAAAACACTACACAACAGTCGGCCAGCACAGGAAATCCGAACTCCCAATACATGGCATAACTCACTCGACAGTCCCATAATCACAAGAAGAATTTGAAGAGTAGGGCACTACCTAGTTTAGCAAGCCACGAACGGAAGAGGAGAGGGAAAACCGAAGGGCCTACCCAGCAAAATTTCGTCCACCTTGAAGGCACTTCAGCCGAACTCTAAATTTAAGAGGAGAGGAGAATCGGTTTGTAGAAGCTCTTCCCCTTGGCTTATCCAAGAAGCTTGAAGTCATCGTATAGGAGAAGAAGAAGAGAGGGGTCCGAATGGCATGGGGGAGGTCGGTCGACAATGGGGATAAAGTGGTTCAAAGCTTCTCTTTGAAGCTAAAGGAATGGATGGTGTGGATTAGTCCATGAAAAAAATATGTTTATCCTATGGTGGATAATATTTGGGCCACTCTTCAATTAAATAAAAAGGTAAGGGCTTTAGAAAATATATTTTATGGTCTGAAAATATTTCCTAATATTATTTTAATGACCCACATTAAAATAAAAGCACACATATCTTAAAATAAAATAATAAGATATTAAAATCATAAAAATCTTTATCTCAAAAATATTTGACTTAAGAAATTAATTTAAAAGAAATGACGTAAGAATCCACGTAGTAGGATGCGGGTATTACATGGTGGGATTCCCTTGGTGGAGAAACCAGTATGGGAGTGGCTGTGTGAATGTTGGGCCAGTGGCACATTCAAGGTCCTTGGTGTACCCATGTTTGGATGACAAAAAAATTTAGGATATGTAAAGCTCATTTCAAAGTAAAGAATATATAAATATGTGTTCATTGTGTTGAGGTTTTAACTATATATAAAGTGTTGGTGCATGGGAATTTCTGGTCCACTTGTATCAGGAGCAGTCTCAAAGGAACACAAGTAACAGGAAAAAATAGAAGATGAAACACACACGTGGGAGGAAATCATTTTTTCGGATTTTGGAAGAGAAGGTAAGACATGTAGTGATTTGTGTATAGTACAATAAGTCTTTTCAGCCAAATAGAATCAATAACTTAGCTTTTATTGTAAGGGCAAGGAGGCCCCAAATCTTGTTGCTTTTTATAAAGAAATACACTGGTCTACAAAGAAGGAGAAATTCATCAATGCCACAACTAAACACAATTATGTAAGTTAGCTCATATGTTTAATTTTCATTACAATTATGGACTTATCTAGACTAACAAATTCTTATGATATCTTGATTGATTATCTTCAAATCTTACAATAGAGAGGTTTAATGAGATGGAGACGGATGAAAATGTTAATGAGGCTGTTGCCCTTGTTTTCAAAGAGGTCGTAGGTTTCAATATTCGATATGCACAACGGCTGGAACACTCAGTGATTCTTGAGCCATCTCCTTCACTATAAAAGAACAAGAAATTTGTTTGTATCACCGAGGAGAATGAAAGGAACAAGAGTTGTGTAGAGAATTACAAGACTCAACTGGAGCCACTATTGGGTGATATGGATGCTCTGTGAAAAGCATTTTCTGAGCATGACAAACAACTGAACATGATATCATCTCATTTGGGGGGAAGTAAAGAGTCTAACCAAGACACTCAAGGATAGGTTTAGGCATCTCTAATGTAAACAAGTTTTTGTGAAGGGAAATGTTTTGATTTTTGTGTTTTTGTATTCCCCACATAGGAAATGTTAGTATGTGACATGCCAATCTTTTGATGTGCAGAAAGGGTTGTGTTGGGGATGTTAGGGAAAATATCTGGATAGGTGGTTATAGAAGACATATTTTGTGTTAGGATTAAAAGTTGGTAACCTCAGGGAAGTAGATAGAAAAGTTTGGTGCTGGTATAGTTCAGGTAATGGTTAATTATCTTTCTCATTGTATATTCTCCTATACAATGAGAAAGCTGGTTTTGTAGCACTTATTTAATTCATTAGCTGAGTTAGGGTGGGTGAATAACCTAAAACTGTGGTTGTTGAAGGGATACAGCAGCGAGAATGTGAGGTAGCTGCTTACACAAGGTTCCAACTTCACAAAAATTGGGCGTGATGGAGGCTCAATGCGTCGTCACAATGGGGAAGAAATAAACATGCTCCGACAGAAGTGAATTATATTCCTGGACATGAGTAAGTAACAAGCCTCTTTCTTAGATACTTATATAAAAATTGTTGCTTTAGTTGATGTTTGCTTGTGAGTGAAGTTGTCATAACTAGATGTTGCTTTAGAATTCAAAAGGTTCCCAACATATTTTAACATATTTTGTCATAAAGTTTGCAAGCACCACATTCTTTTTTAAAAAAGAATAAATATGAGATCCATATTAAAATATTAAATTTTTAATAATAGACTCTATTTTTTTTTTCAAAAGGAATATACAACACTTGTACAACAATTTTTAAAAGGAATGCACAATACTTACATTATTGTATTTAAAATTACTTATTAAATATTGAAGGAAAGAAATTGAACTGCGTCGCATTGAGATCTCGACCCGCGAACTCTCTTCTATAGTTCTATTAAACCTCCCTTCCCCCAGAACTGGAATGCATTATACCATTACCAGTAAGGCAGCCCAGAAATTCAAGTAAGATTTTGGGGGTATTATGGTAACTTGGCAAATATATATATAGCACACTTTGCCTTCTCTTTCAGAGTGCGAAAAAAGACCGAGCGGAACAGAGGCGTTGCCGTTATCCACATATAAATTCGGGTATTGGTATTAGAGATAGTTAAGTTATTGGTTTTGTTTATTGAGCAAGTGAGTTGGTGGCAGTGACACATTATGATTATTTTTTCTATTTTTCGTGGCAAGAACTTAAGTATTTTTTTCTTTGTATCATTTAAATAAATTTTTTTATTCTTTTTAATTATAGGCGTAAAATTGATCAATTGTCGGCATTTTTTAAATGCTGTCACAACTATATATTATTATCGGCGTAAAAATATAAATGCTGAAAAAGTCAATAATTTACCGGCTTAAATTGTTCAATTGACGGCATTTTGTTATATGCCAAAAAAACTATATATTATTTACGGCGTAACAATATAAACGCCGGAAAACTCAATAATTTACCCATGTAAACTTGATCAATTTTCGGCCTTTTTTGAAATGCCACCAAAGCTTTATATTATTACCGGTGCAATAATATAAACGCTGGGAAATGACTAATTTATAGGTGTATAATTGATATATTTTTGGCATTTTTTTAAATGTCTCTAAAGCTATATATTATTACCGACGTAACTATATAAACGCCGAGAAATGTGATTTTTTAGCGGTGTAAAAATTAAGCGCCATCAATAATACATTTTTATCAACACATAGACAACCGCCGATAATATAAACGCTGGCAATTCTGTCTTTTTTTGTAGTTTGTGTTTGGTTATAATATAAATAGGTCATTCCATAGGACAGGTTTGTGTTTGTGAAATAGGAGTATATGGTATGTTAGTAAATTGTGTTGATGGTGCATATTAAGGATAAAGTCTGATTTTGGAATGTGCTTATGATTGTATAAAATAAAATCATTGATAAGGATTTATAAAGGTGTATATTGTTGTATCAGCTTGTGTTATGTGGTAAATCAAACGGGATAGATGGAGGACTTATGGGTATATTATAATTATACCCATAAGTCCTCATGTGTTTGTACCCAGCCTTCCTTTAACAATAATAGTTTGTTGTTAACACAGGAATTTTTTGGTTCTTAGAAGTGTTACCTTTGTTGGCGGACTTGATTGCTATATATATTGAGTTTGTGATCCACTGGCTATTAGTTCGCAGTTTATTATGGGTAATAAAAAATGTATGGAACTTATCTGTTTTCAATCCAAATGATTTTAAATTTATTTGTCAAGTGGGCAACAACTTTGTTGGAATACGTTAAACATACTTGGCTCACCTCTTTGTGGTAATGCTTGTTCAGGTGAGCTCTATCTGCCCTTAAAAAATATGAATGATGAGCCTATTTTGTCTTACGTTGGGGCTGCTCCATGCATCTACTTTCAGGTTTCAGTCTGCACAATGAAGCTAATTGCTTTAATTTCGAGCCAAATTGTATCTAGCCATCCTTACATTCATGTGGACCAGATCTGTCAAATAAATGTCCAAACTGAAAAATAATAATTACAGTACCAGTTCAGGGGGAGAAATGCTTATTCCCCACTAGATCATGTTTGAAGGAAAATTCATTCATTACAAAGAAATCTAAAGTTTATTTCCACAGGACACCCTCATGGTAAATTCTAATCCCTACAGGTTCTGCTCGTCGGCCTGCTAGTGTAGTAAATCCTTTTAGTCAACCTTTTAGCTACATGATCGTATCGTGGGTATTAAGTTTTTAATACAAAATGATTTAGTGGAGAATTGATTGATTTAGTTTATAGGAACTACTTTTTGCTGCCGTCTATCCCATGGCACAAAATTATTACGGACCGATGTGTTGGTAGGAAAAGAAAAATTGAACAGATTTGCCCGCGCATGAATCTGGTAGCAAACAATATTTTCATACAATTAGTGTTAATGGGAAACTAATACCGATAACAAGATCTTGAGGCGACTACACTAATGCCAACGAGATAATTCACATTTTAACCCTTTTTTTACCATGAACATAGTAGGCTTCTGCCGCGGGCATAATGGTGGGCATTGTGATGTTGTTGCGATGGGATTTATTTGTTGTGGTAAATACTACTTTTTGTGGCAACTTTTGTGCCATGGAGATCCCATGCATGAAATTTGTGGCAACCTACTTTTATACACGAAAGGAAAGGTTTTAGCCACTACAAGCATTCTTGGGTAAATGCTCTTTATCTTGTAGTGTATGTTCGAGTGTACCAACAAACATCTGAATGTCAACTATTACATTCGAGTGCAACATTCGAACGTTGTCAAGGTTCTAGCGTCAACTATCACATTCAAACATAAATTGTTACGAAGTTCAAGCATCAATTTTTACATTTGAATATCAATTTTTACATTAGAACGTTAATTGTTATGTTTAAATGTTATTAAAATCTAACATTCAGATTCAAAATATTTCACATTCGAACAAAATTTATTAACGTTGAATGTGAATTACAATATATTCGAACATGAATAACACTACATTCGAACGTAAATTAAAACAATTATATTAAAAAAATTTCTTAATTTTATAATATTTTTATTCAACTGTTTCTTTCTCCTTTTCCAAAACTCAATAAAACATATTCGCTTAAATCATTTCACTATTATTTACAAAATTATGAGATACGTACTCTAAGTGTTCAAGCATGCCCTTAGAATTGTCATTTGTTAGCTTTTGATTGGCTCACATAAGCATTCTAATTTCTAAATCACCTTGGAACTTTAATTACAATACATTTCAATGATAAACGTGAATTAAAATATGTTCGAACGTGAATTACATTACGTTTGAACTTGAACTAAAATATGTTCAAATGTGAATTAAAGTACATTCAAATGTGAATTACAATACGTTAGAATGTGAATTAAAATACGTTCGAATGTGAATTACAATATGTTCGAATGTAAATTAGAACACCTTTGAATTTTAATTACAATATATTTGAACGTGAATTACATTTGACCTTTAATAGGCTTTATTCGAGCATTAATGGTAAAAGATTGGAATGCGAATAATATTAGATTGAAACAAGTTTGATAATTTTAATGCAGAAAAATGTGCTTTTTTGTGATGGAAAAGAGTGACAAAAAGTGTTTTTCGAATGTTTGATCATATCGTTCAAATGTCAAAGAAGTTTTAAAAGTTTTTTGTGATAGTTTTTAGAATCTGTCATAAAATAGCACTTTTGGTGACGATTTTTTCAATGTTGCAAGTTCTAAACCGTCACAAAAGATAAAAAATGTTGTAGTGCAAGGGATATACAAAGACCTGGATCATAGTGTAATAAGGTGGTTATTGTCTCTTAGGACAGTGATGAAGGAGATCATTGTGTTCAGTTCAAGCTTTGGTTTTGAACCATATGTAGATTTGTGTCCTTAAAGCTAGCACTTTGAGATCTAATATCCTCAATTGATGTGGTACTAGTGCATCATCAAATAATTTACATATAACTAAAAGATTACAAATGAGTTTTTCATCATAATTTAAAACATTACAAATTCTCACTAATTCTCACACTCTATTTTAGTTCACCCCTTTTGTTTTATTGTTTGATTTTTGAAAAACTGTAACACAGTTTTTAGAGTCCCTTTTCACTTCAGTTGATTTTAGTCATTGTGATCCATCGTGTGTGTATCACTAGTAAGTCGAGTCTCCTCTCTCTCTAAATTTGAATCTCTCATTCTCTTGGTGTTCATCCATCCACCCGAAGTATTACGAATGTATTTTTCTTATTATTGTTTTAACTTATTATTTTACATTTTAGGTGTATACTTCCTCCACTGTATAGTTATGCAACACTACTCTCTTTGGGTTTTGGTTGTCGTGTTCTAGTCAGAGTGTGAACCTCCTTCATTCTTACTGCCAAGGTAATTCCCCCTCTTTGGAGAGTTCAAGTTAGCCATGCTACAATGTGGTTTCTCCATTGAATGAAATCAAATTTTCTTCTTGTCAGTGATAGTTGAGAAGTAATCGCATCTCTAGGCGGTGGATATCACTCCCTAACCCGATGTTTAATCGAACGTGATTAGGCACGATATTCAAAATATTAAGTGCTTTTTATTTTCGACGTTGGTTGTGTGACATGAATAATTAGAAATTGTTAGAATTTTAAGCGAGTTATTTTTGGTAGGGCAGAATCTATAAATGGTATTATAGCTTGTTGGGTGCTGCTTAATATTCAGAAGTTTTGTATTTGTGAGTTGTTGTTTGTATTGTTGTTTCGAGTGAGTTGTTGGTTGTCGGAGTTTGAGTGAAGGATTGTTTTGGGGTCGATATGGGATTGGCTGGTTTGATGTTGTGGTGTCCAAGGTAGGCTTGTGGCTGTCTAGATTGTTGTGCATGGCTAGAGAAGCTATTATGCGTGCTCTATTGGTTGGTATAAGTGGATGGTTGGGCTGTGTTAATTGTTGGAAATTGGTTGGTATAAGTGGCTGGCTGGGCTGTGTTAATTGTTGGAAAATAGGTAGTGTTGCTTGCTGTCAGGGGGATGAATTAATTACAAATTGTGGGTTTGCTTTAATCTATCGTTATAATCATGTAGTTGCTGTGTTGAGTAGTTTTTGGTATTTGTGTAGGTTTTTAATATGTCAGTGCTTATTCTTTGGTATAGGTGTTGAAAGTGCTAGAGTTCATACTCAAGTTTTAGATAGTACACTACGAGAGCCAGGAAAGATGAGTACCATGGGGTACTAGTGCAATTGGTGGATTTAGTTATTCAGTAGATGCTTTTCAGTATGCTTTAGATGATTGTGCAGACTTATGTAAACCCTATTTTTATTTTATTATGTTCATTGAGGTATGTGGAGATGTTGATTTAGTTTATCTGATTTAAGGTATTGAGGATCTGATGTGCGGTTATGTGTTGTTAAATGAATTTGAAGTATTGGTGGTTGATTTTGAGCCGTTGGGAGGGTATATATTGAATTTTATGGAGAATTTATTAGGATTGTGAAGTTGATTATCAGGTGACAGGAGTTAACGCCTTGGACCTCCGGGGTTGAGGTGTTACGATTTGCCTATGTTACTACTCCAAGTGCGATATGGTTACTATAAGGGGATTTTTTCCCTTATCAGCCCATACATCGATCCCACGAGGGAAGCAAGTCAGAGAGCCCGGCCATGCCCGGTCAAGCCCAATGACCCCCCCCAACTACGAAGAGTTAGTGTGCCTCTGTAGAGTATTTAGCCCACGAGCAAAACACACCCCCGAACCAACTCATACATAGGGAAAGCAGACAGTAGGGAGAGATGGGACTCACCTTTATGACAGCACCCCACTGACACCCTATCCTAGGGAACCTATGTAGGCAGGCAGGTGGGACATATGGAGTACCCTTGATCTCCTAACAACAAGCATGAAGGGCTTGACAGGGAGCACCCGCTAGATGAAGTGAGCAGGGAGTCACGCGGCATTAATGGCGCCACCCCCCGGACTCTACACCACATTTAATGATGCTGCCCCAGAAGCTACGCCGCATTAAAAAATTCTGACAAATGAATAGTGGAAAGGACATAGGTTCCTCAGAGTCAGGGATGGGTGATCCCCACAAAAAATCTAGTATAAAAGTCGATCCCCAAGTACAAAGAACTCTCTCTGATTCCTCTTTGCTTACACACAAACTACTAGGAAGATAGATTGACTTAGGCATCGGAGACTCCCGGCCACCACCAAGGCCCCTAGTTCTCTATGTTTGCTTAAGTGTGCAGGTGAAAGCTCGAGGACCAGAGTTTTTGGAACTCGGCCCAAAGGCGTGTGAAACACGACGTTAACAGTGGCATCGTCTATGGGATATCTATAGACTTCATGTGTCCTTCGTGCGCCTGCGACAACATGTTCTTCGACAACTTAGGGACAGGAAGAAACAATGTCAGCAAACATGGAAGCGAGGCTCGCCGCAATGGAACAACTAGTAGGAAAACTGACTATTGAGGTGGAGACCCTCCAGAAGGTAAACAAGACAATCAAAGTGGTCACCAGCGTTTGTATGATCATCAGTATCTTTCCCATGCTCAAATCTGGTACATACTATCTTGCAACTCCATTTCTACTTGATGTCATCTATAGTAGCTAACCCTCTAGAAGGATCTTGAGTTCGGGCATCCTTATTCAAACGATTTTCTTTTGTTTTCTTTTCCCTTTCTTTGGTTCTGGTATTAGCATTTTCCTAAATGGTTTTGTTGAAGTTATGTGCATTAATTTGTATAAAAGGGACTTCCATTTGAGTCCAAAAGAGAATTACCATCCCTCATTTACACCGGATAATGATTTTATTTCAATGTTAGGGCTGGGCAACTTATTATATGTTATACAGATACTGATAAAAAGACAAAAATCATGATCACCAGGCTAGTATAATCATGGGTCCCTCATTATTAGCTCGATCCTCGACATATGCAGAGACAATGTTTCCTCCAGGATGCAGATTGCTACTTTCAACATTTGCAGAGTTGGGATTCATGCTTCACCTTTTTATACTAGGAGTGTAGATAGATATCAACCTTCTGAAGAGAATTTGAAAAAGGCCATGGCAATAGGCTGTATTACAAGTTTTTTGGCTGCCTTGGCATTTGGAGGGTTTGCCATCAAACTCGTACAACTTATAACGTCTTTTTAGCAGGAAGTAGGACTTGAGGTTTCAATCATGGTGGCCATGAATTGTGTGACTTCTTTTATTGTCACCACTAGCTTGCTTAATGAGCTCAACATCCTCAACTCAGAGATTGGTCGCTTGGCTTCCTCAACTTCCATGGTCAGCGATGTCTGTGGTTGGTGTAGTGCATTCTTTCTCGCTTATGTCGTTAATGCCCTGCAATCCTCCACGTTCAAACCTATGTTGACAGTAGCCATGACGCTCGGTTATTACTGTATCCTTATCTTCCGACTGTGACCTCTGGTGATATTGATTGTCAATCTAACCCCATTTGGAAGACCCAATAAGGAAAGTCATTTTGTACTGATCCTTTATATACTTCTAAGGAATGGGTTCATTGGAGAGTATGTTGGGCAACATGCTGGCTTTGGTTCATTCTTGTTTGGGTTGTCTTTACCTGGAAAGCCACCATTAGGCGCACTTTGATTACAAAAGGTTGGTACAATCTAATCTGGCACACTGCTTCCAGTCTAATGTACTATTAGTGGGTTTAGGACAGAGATCAGTGCCTTAGATAGATCATCAACAAGCATGGTGATCATCATTATTGTTGGTTATATTGAAAAGTTCACTGGCACCATTTTGTCATCCATTTACTTTGAGATCCCCTTCCAGGATTCATTATCTTTGGCTCTCATCATGTGTTGTAAAGGTGTTATAGAGCTCGCTATATATTCTCTATGAAAGGACACCAAGGTAACACCAGCTATAGAGTCTATTAATTAACTTGAGTACAAACGTGATCTCTTTATATTCTTACTTTCCAAAAGAAAAAGTATATTTACAAGATGATGTCAAAGATACACACTCTCCCCATCTATCCTCCACACCGGCTTGCAAATAGAAAGATTGCTTTTCAAAATCATCAAACCGAAAGGCAAATAATTTTTCTCTTAAGAAAGCGGTGTTCAGTTAATCACAATCCTACATATATGATAAATGCATCCTGCATGGGAAAGAAAAAACGATGACTGAAGCTCAATTTGCTTGGTTTTGGATCAGATTTAATTGCGATAATGATATTCTTGTTTGTTTACAGTTTGTGGACCGCCAAACATTTATGACTTTAATAATCACCATGGTGATCATAACGGGTTTTGTTAAGATATAAAATAAATAATAAAATCTACCTCTTTCTATTAGCTTAATCTTTTGGGACAAGTGGTGATTTTACATGGTATCAGAGTAGGCTATTTGTCTTGTTGTTTTTACTTAAATCTGCAAACAAAATTTATCTCTTAAGCCATGACATCCTCCTCTTCCTCTTCACCTGTTTCCATTGCTGAGGACCCAAGCAGTCCATTCTTCCTATATCACAGTGACAATGCCAATATTGTCATTGTGTCACCCCCATTAACTGGTTCGAATTATATATCTTGGAGTAGATCATTTCTGCTCTCCATTTCAATAAAAAACAAACTAGGCTTCTTGGATGGCACCATTAACACTCCTGAGTTGTCAAATCCCTCATATGTGTCGTGGATAAGATGCAACAACATATTGTTGGCTTGGATCCTGAATTCTGTTTCAAAGGATATTGTTTCTAATGTATTTTTCATGACCTTAGCTAAGTAGTTTTGGGACAAACTCAAAGAAATATTTGCTCAACCTGATGAAGCTCTAATTTACCACCTCCAGCACAAGCTCAGTAGCATTGTTCAAGGACACCTCTTTGTAAGTGATTACTTCACACAACTTAATGCTATTTGGGAAGAACTACATAGTTACCGACTACTTCCTTGTTGTTCTTGTGAAAAGTGCACTTGTGATGCTTTAAAAACTGTTGGTGAGGTCCAACAAGGAGATTATGTTTTTAAATTTTTTATAGGCTTAAATGATAGCTATGATTCTGTGAGGGGGTAAATCATTTTACTAAGTCCCTTACCTTCATTAGACAAGACCTTTTCACTAATTTTGCACGAAGAAAGACAAAGGCGGGCAAGAAATACAGCTCTACCAATTTCAGAGTCTTCTGTCCTTTTAGCCTACCAAAATCTTCCAAAGAAAAGGGAAAAATCAGACCTGATTTGTCACCATTGTGGTAAGGTTGGACACACGAAGGATAAGTGCTATAAATTAGTAGAATTCCCACCTAATTTTAAATTTACCAAAACCAAATTTGGAAGTAACCCTACTGCATCATATTTTGCAAATCAAGTTGTTGCACAAGTTGTCTCATCACCTCAGGAAGCACCTGCTCCAAGTGCTTCTCAGTTGAATCTCTCTCAGGCACAAGCACAACATCTCATGGCTCTTGTCAATGCTCAATTCCCTCAGCTTAACTTGGGACAAACCAAACCAATTTTGCCTACTCCTGCTCCTGCCAAACCAGACACTCTTGAAACCAACTCTTCAATCACACCCTACTCAAACTTAGCCGGTAACTATCACTGCCTTACCACTCTCTCATTACCTGTTAAACAATTCCATTTTAGTTCTATAAACCACTCACCTTCTCAAAATAAACATTCTGATGTTTATAACACACCATGGATCATGGATACAGGAGCCACTGACCACATGGTGTGCTCCACCTCATTTTTTGACAAGCACTTTTCTTGCATACAAGCCTTTGTGTAGCTCCCTAATGGTACAAAGGCTCAAGTTACACACATAGGCACTGTTAAACTTGTAGAATCATTAATCCTAACTGATGTCCTATGTGTACCCTCGTTTACTTTCAATTTGATCTCAGTCAGTAAGCTCACTCAAAGATCAAGCATATGCCTGTTTTCCTCAAATGATTTGTGCTTCATTCAGGCCCTCTCTTCATGGATGACGATTGGACTTGCTAAAGTCCATGCTGGCCTATATTACCTACTACATTGTCCTTATGACAGCAACATCAACCCTCCTTCAACTCTCTCTAATCAAACTTGAATCAATCAAGTTGCCACACAACAAGCTTTTGATCTATGGCACTTTAGATTAGGACATTTATCTTCACAAAGGATGAGTTTAATTCATTCTTATATTCCTAATGTAAAGTCCAAAGATCATTCTCATTGTAAAATCTACCATTTGGCCAAGCAAAGGCATCTTCCTTTTCCTTCAAGTGTATCCTCTAACTATTGTGGATGACTTTTCTAGAGTGACTTAGATTTTCCTGATGAAACTAAAATCAGATACAAGATCCATTTTACAATCATTCTTCCAACTCATAGATACTCAATTCAATAAGAAAGTAAAGAAAATTAGGACTAACAATGGTCTTGAATTCGATATGGCAAACTTGTATAAAGATCATGGCATTGTTCACCAAAAGTCTTGTGTGTATACCCCTCAACAGAATGGTGTTGTTGAGAGGAAATACCAACATCTCTTAAATGTGGCCCGAGCTCTTCTCTTTCAAGCTGCATTGCCCACTCAATTATGGGGAGATGCAGTTCTAACAGTTGCATACATTATTAACAGAATACCTACACCCCCTCTTTCAAATAAATCTCCCTATGAAGTACTCTTTTCCTCACCACCTTCATACTCTCACCTTAGAGTCTTTGGATACTTGAGTTATGCTAGCACTACCAAGCACCACAGAACTAAGTTTGAGCCACATGCTAAACCCTGCATTTTTCTGGGATACCTTGCAAATGTGAAGGGTTATAAGCTTTATGACATGGAAACCCATTCCACATTCATTTCCAGAAATGTCATATTTCATGAATCTGTCTTCCTATTCCAATCTACCACCTCCATTCCTTCTCCTCCTCTCACATTTCCTTAAGATCTGGTACTCCCTCCTGCACTACCAGATGACACATTCTCACCCACTTCCATGTCACACCTTGTCCCAACAGATGACTCACCTCCACCCAATCACATGTCACAATCCATCTCACAATCTGAAACACCTCAGCCCCTTATCCCTCCTACCTCCCTTGATTCACCTCCCCCTTCACCCCAACAACATGAGCTACCTATCAACCCATCCCTTCGAAGATCCACCAGAGAAAGACATCAACCTGCCTATCTTCACCAATATCACTGTCAAATAGCTTCCTCCACATCCTTTTCAACTCTTCACCCACTCCACCATCACTTGACCTACAAACACCTCTCTCCATCCCACCAATCCTTTTCTACTTCCCTTTCCTTATTTTCTAAACCACCCTCCTATAGTGAAGCTGTAAAATTCAAGCATTGGCAAGATGCCATAAACATTGAACTCAATGCCTTAGAAGAGAACAACATTTGGGACTGTTACTTCTCTTCCCCCCCAACAAAACTGCAATTGGTTGCAAATATGTCTTTGAAGTCAAGCTCCAATTTGATGGCTCCCTTGAAAGACACAAAGCAAGGCTTGTAGCAAAGGGATATACTCAAAGAGAAGGCTTTGACTTCCAAGAGACCTTCAATCCAGTGGCCAAGTTCACCATAGTTCGAGTATTTCTTGCCTTAGCATCCATTCAAAACTGGTTTTTATCTCAAATGGATGTTCATAATGCCTTTTTACATGGGGACCTTGATGAGAAAATTTATATGGATTTACCACCTAGTTATCACATTCACAGAGAGCAGCTTAAGGGGGAGAAATTAGTATGCAAGCTGAATAAGTCCATCTATGGACTTAAACAAGCATCGAGACAATGATTTTTGAAATTCTCCAATTCACTCATTGCCATTGGTTTTAATCAATCCAAATCTGACTATTCTTTATTCACCAAAAGGAATAAAAAAGAATCCTTCACAACACTCTTAGTTTATGTGGATGATATCATAATAGAAGGCAATTCTCAAAGAGAAATTGATCTGCTCAAAGCTCACCTCCTTGGAAAATTCAAAATCAAGGAACTTGGACCCCTCAAATACTTCCTAGGACTAGAGGTTGCAAGATCATTAGCTGGAATAAATGTTTGTCAAAGGAAGTACACCCTCAAAATCTTGAAAGACTCAGGGCTACTTGGCACCAAACCTGCCTCCACACCTATTGAGTTAAATAACAAATTGACTCATACCACAAATGAGATCCTACAAGACCCTACAACCTATAGAAGACTCATTGGAAGGCTCATCTACCTGACTATTACCAGGCCAGACATTACATATGCAGTAAATGTGTTGAGCCAATTTATGGACAAACCATCACAAGCTCACCTACACTCAGCTTATAGAGTCCTCAGGTACCTAAAAGGTTCTGTAGGCCAGGGCATCTTCCTATCATCAAAGTCATCTCTATAGTTGAAAGCCTACAATGATTCTGAATAGGTTGCTTGTCCCGAAACTAGGAGATCAGTCATAGGTTTTTGTATATTTATTGGGGACTCATTGGTAAGTTGGGAATCAAAGAAACAAGTGACTATTTCTAGGTCCTCAGCAAAAGCAGAATATAGAGCTTTAGCCTCTACAAGTTGTGAAATTGTTTGGCTCCTTGGTCTGCTAAAGGAACTCAGCATTGACCATGCACAGCCTGCTCTCTTGCTCTGTGATAACCAAGCAGGCATCTATATCACAAAGAATCCTATCTTCCATGAGAGAACTAAGCATATAGAATTGGATTTCCATTTTGTTAGAGAAAATGTTTTGGTTGGAATCATCACACCTATCCACATTGCCTCAAAATTTCAACTAGCAGACATCTTCACTAAGGCCTAACAGTTTCTGTTTATCAGTTCTTATTGTCTAAGATGGGAATACTCAATATCTATGCCCATCTTGATGGGGAGTCTCACAAAACAGAAAATGAATGCAAGGAAAAGAAGCATGAAGACCTTGCACAAGTACACCACAACATGTAGAAAACACCATGCAACAAGCAAGTTGATGAAAAGCACAATGCAGCAGATGAAAAGTTTAAAGCACTGGCACAGAAAAGCAAAACAACAAAAGGAAAGCATGGGACGACAGGTCAACCTTAAAGGCTGCACTGATTACACACAAAAGAAAATAAAGTGATGAAAAGCAATGTCAAAGAAACAGACTACATCAGATTTCTTGTAAAACAATAGAAAATAAAAAGTTAACTTTAGAACTCTTCCTTTGATCCTTTTTGGTTTTCCTTCTGTAATATATATATGTAGCATAACCTTGTATGAAGTTAAGTTAAAGAGAATCAGTTTTCTCTATATCGAAATTTCATTTCATTTCAAGTTCTTGTTTCACTTCTATCAAGTTTTGCCACACCCATAATCCGTTATCTTTATGACCCTTTGAAGAGATACATGGGCTAGAAAAGGATAACAATGTCAAACTCCGGGCATCATCAATGTCTCTGAGTACTTGTCTATATCCATAATGAAGACAACGTATTCCCAATTATCTACCTTATTGAAGCTTCCAACCCTACAAAAGATAACATCATTTCTATCTCTGTCCTCCAACTCATGGAGTTTATCGATAGGGCGACATTCGTCCTTATACGACACAGGGAGCAACCCAACCACTCATCTTCTAAACTAGTTTGTTTGGAACACATTGCCAATGCCTTCAATCAATATTAGCAATACAGCCATGGTCGTGTAACTGTACAACACTTTACTACAATCACACCATATTCTAGCTTGCATGGTGACATCTGCACTCTTGCATTGGAGGAGAAAACGAGCATTATAATCGTTCCGTTCCACAAAAAATGGGAAATGGATGGCACAGTTGAAGTTGCCTTTCCTTTCATTAGGATCATAAATAGACAAGTCATTCGAAGGTCCCCTTGCTCTATGGGAGTTATTGTCGACCGAAGCCATGGCGAGCGATCTGTTCTAACAGTTACGTCATCATATCAAATTACAATGCTCTTCTTAGGCGGTGTCGACAACGGAAAGGCACTAGAGTATAGCATGCGTGTGGCTCAGCACCCCAATGTTAGCCTCAATGCTGGTTTGGTTTAGACCAGAGAAATTTCACCCATATGGAAGTAGGATGAATCCGGACACACTACAAGATATATGGAAGTAGATCTTTTGCCATGAATTGTTTCCCCAAGATATACAATTGTGGAAAATAATCACCTAATGACACAAAAACTGTTCGTGGAAAAAAAAAAACCTTTCACCAGTCGTATCGTCAACAACTACAACTTTGTGGGATAAACCTTTTTTGCAGCGAGAAAATAATGTTTTGTGGCGAATGTTTCTTGTCACAAATAGTATTGCCAAAAATAATGGTTTGGTCGTGGGCAATTAGTATTTGTGATGGGTATTTAGCTTTTTGAAGCGACTTTATCTCGCCCTAAACCTGCTGCAAAACTCATATATGCACATTTCCCACAAGTTCTTTTTCCAAGACATAAGTTAGTGAAAAATACTTACATGATGTTACAAACAGCGTCCGTGGAGAAAACATAACATTTTACCGCAAAATCACATTTGACGATTGAAAATTCGTGAGGAAAAGTCACTTTTTGTGGCGACTTGGTGTTGCCGCAAAAATTCTGCCGTATCAATAACTGAAATCACAAGCTTGGGAGAGTAAACTACCTTTGTGGTGACAGGCCTCGTTTGTTTTCAGAGATAAGATGAGTTGAGATTAAAGTTAAAAAGTTAAATAAAGTATTATTAGAATATATTTTTTAATATTATTTTTGTTTTAGGATTTGAAAAAGTTGAATTGCTTATTTTATTTTGTTTTGGGATTTGGGAAAGTTGTAAAAATTAGATAAGATGAGATGAAATGGATTTGAAAGAGTTGAATTATTTATTTTATTTTATATTGAAATTTGGGAAAGTGTAATGATGAAATTGAGATAAGATGAGATGAGATAAGATGTTTTCTGAAAACAAACGAGGCCTAAGGTCGTGGGAAAAGATAGGTATTGGCCACGATTTAAACCTTTTGTGGTCTATAATACTTTTTCCGGCAAGTTTTATCCCATGAGCTTCGCACAACAAAATTTTGTGGGAATAAGGTTTTTCCCATAAAAAGTTTGTTTTTTGCCACAAAACTCATTCATGGGAAATTGCAGTTTCTGTTGTAGTCACAGTACTACGCGGATGATAAGTGAATTGAGGGCTAGGATAGTGGGCGTGGAGAAAATTACATATAAAGAGGTGAGGGTTAAAGATGATGCAGATACAACCCATATTATCCGGGTGATGGAGGACTCTTTCGATTTACTAATATGAGGCAGCCACCATGTACTAGAGTGTGCAGGAACATTAGGGCTTACAGAATGGAGTAAATGCCCCAAGCTTGGAATACTTGGAGACATGCTAGCCACTTCAGGTTTTTAGTCTTGGTGGTGCAGCATTATCAAGAGGGCTGAAACACGTACAGTAGTCTAGAGTTTACACGTACATAGTCTAGAGTTTTGGTGGCTCATTTGTTTTCACAACTCATCTGAACTCATGATCTTATCTCATCTTATCTAATCATTCTAACTGTTCTAAATTTTCACACAAAATAAACTAAACAATTCAACATTTTCAAATTTCAGAATAAAAATAATATTAAAAAAATATATTCTAATAATATTTTATTTAACTTTCAACTTTCATATCAACTTATCTCATCTCATCTGCGAAAACAAACGAAGCTAAGACAAAGCTACTCATCATACATGATGAACAATCCAAGAAGCATATATATATGTACATACCAGTCCTACATGTATTAGCTTCAGAATACATGCACCGGCCATCTGTATAGAGCTTGGATATCCATAAGCTAGGATTATTGATGGCATGTTTCCATTCATGTTGTCCTTCAATATTTAGTAGTAATTAAAGGAATTACTTCTAAAAAAATTAAGTTCTTTTTAAAGAAAGTAGTACTAGGTACCGCCCAGTTTGGATAGTTTTGGATGCAAATCGCAAAACCCTTGATATTTTGAAGGTTCAAAATATACTTTATATATTATGTGTTGATTTTTGTATTATTTGTGTATTTATGGCCCAGAAAATACCGTTCACAAAACCGAAGGACGAAGCCAAGATTATATATTCAGTTGAGACTTTATAAGAGCACCATTAGCAAAGTGGTAAAAAAGTGGGTGAGAAAAAATAAGTTCATTGCCTAATTAAGAAACTACGAGGCATCTCATGAAAAATTCACAAGAACAAAAAGATCATAAATTCAACTCAAGCAAATATTCCATTAAAAATATGATTTAAATTATATACAGAATCTTTGGAGAACATTAATGTGCATGCTTCATGCTATGGACGTATTTCATACTTGCGCAACAGCTGGTGTCATTTGTGGAATCTTTTTAAAAGTTCAACATGCTTTTTGTATACCTGCAACAACGCGTTCTCAAGCAACCTCTGATCAAGAAGCCACTTCAACAAGTGAACAAACGAATGATAGCATGGAGGGAATATTATTTGCAGATACACCTTCATGACAGAACTGGGCTATCCGAAAACTAAAGTACTACATATACTCGATTCTCAATGACTTAGGAATTGGATGTGTCCCTCACTACACGGAGTCTCACTTATCTTTTTTATTGCAAGTTGTCAGAGACCCTTTGTGGAAGTACGTAACACGTCCACAAAACTGTAAATTTGAGAAATTTAAGTATGTATATATATATGTATATTAGTTTGTCTAATGACTTCCCCTAAAAACTGAAATATTCTATATCAAAAAATTATTATAAAAAAAAAAATCCTTTTTTCGCTTTTCTTACTTGTGTTTTACATGAATTCTTTAATGGGCCGGGAGACTAGCCGACTAAAGGGGTGTAAACTTGGATCTAAAAAGTTAGGCAAAACAAGAATTTGTCAGAGCAATTATTATTGGGCCCTGCATGCTTAGCATCGGATGCAGAAAGTTGGGCTGGAAAAGTACTGCAAATGTTTGACATAGAAGTGACATAGAAGAGACAAATGAGATCAGTTTTATCAGTTCATAACAGGCACGCATGGCTTTCTGTACGAAGGAGAAGATCATGATTTGAAGTGTTTTTCGAGGAATTAGTATCACGTGGTAATTAGCAACGAATGTTTTCCATTTTCGTGCGGGACCATTCAATTCATGCGCAGGTAAAAATTTATAAACTCCTAAATAAATATTCCTCCTTTATAAGTGAAAACATATTAATAAATTTGAAACAGGATTGTTATATGTGGAATTACCGGATCTTTTAAAAAATTAAAAAAAAAACTCCTAAGTAGGTAATATTTTTATTTTCTTAAAATAAAGAATATCGACGAGAAAGAAAAATAAAGAATATCGAAGAATTATAGAGATCAATAGATCAAGATACATGAAGTGTTCCAAACTTATGAAATTTTTATTGAGTACATGATAACTTTCGTTTCTTTCCATAACAAAAAAAAAAATTAACAAAAAAATTTATAGTTATTTAACATGACGAAAATAAATAATGTGTCATGATTAATAGATAGATGCCGTAATATTGCTGTTGTTTTATTGACGCATTTTGGGGTTTGGAGGTTTCAAAATCTTTCTGTCATGTATTTATGTGTCACGCTGAGAACTAAAACTACCCATTTCAGGATAATCATATGAACATCACCAATATTTCCGTTTCCTAAATGATCATCTCGTTTTTATTGCTAGCGGTTCGAGAGTACCGTACCGTTTGATTACCCCAAACAGCTTCTGAATTTGGTACAACAAGAGCAATTTTGTTACTGGATAGTGAATGTGAATCGTATGCAAGGCCATGAGATGATGCATATTGATATAATGAGCTAATTTTTGTCCCCAGGGCTAGCAATTTAGTTTCATATATAACTGCAGGTACTTACCCCTAAACAAGCCATAGCTAGTATCTGGTTTATTCTTAGTTTGTGCGTTAGAAAACACAGACTTTCTGGGAAAAAAATTAGAAAGAAAGAAAGAATTAAGAAAAGAATCGGCCTGAATTTCCCTGTCAATCCACCTTTTACATTTCTTTCTTTCTACCACATTTTTTCTCCGTGTGAAGAAAGTAAAGGCTAAGACACCAGCATGATACTGTCGCTAGATCTTGCAACTTCATTTCATAATTCAAGCATCATCACCATAACCGAATGTGTTAATCTTCCCTGTAGGGTCGATTCGCCAGGCCTACGGAACTACCTTCATTCTGGGAATATGTTTCCATTGCCACAGCTTGAGCTGCAGATGATGATTATTTTTGCAATCACGCATGCCTCCCATTACATTCTTAAGCCATATGGAGTCCCTCAATTTACCTCCCAAATTATTGTATGTAGTACTGCTGATCTCTTGATCCACTTCAATATTTATCTTACTTGAACATGTTTATAATATGGTCTTTTCTATATCCATATACACTCACATGGTATTTAATATATAAGTGTGTGTGTGTGCGCTTGAGGCTACGTACGTACTAATAGAAAGGTATACAATGTTTCCCAAATATTCATTTCATTGAATGCAACGAATACATAATGCCTTAGAAATCTTATATAGGCATACGATACAACAGGTAATGACTAAAAAGGAATAAAAGTTTGTTATAATAGAAACAAGAGAGTAGAGATCTTGAAACTTCTAGAGCTGCTAAGGTGGATTTATTGCAGCTCCTTATTCTTTGAGTGAGCATCATTTTGATTTAGGTTAATATGCCCCCTTGAGTCTAATGGGGTGTCAAGCTTAGTAAGACTCGATCTGAGAATGAAAAAACGATCAGCCACTAGTTGTTTAGTAAAAAGTCAGCTATTTGGTCTTTGTTGTTGCAAATTGAACTTGTAGCGTCTCGGCAGCAACTCTATCTCGCACGAAATGAAAATCTATATCCATATGTTTTGTGTGAGAGTGATACACATGATTTGAAGTCAAGTATGTTGCCCCCAAATTATCACACCATAAAATAGGTGGCTATGAAAGTGAGAAACCGAGCTCCTTGATCAAGGTTTGCAGCCATATAAGTTCTATAGTTGTATTGACCAGAGACTTATATTCGGCCTCAGTGCTGGAACATGCAACAGTACGTTGCTCTCGTGGACTCCATGAAATAAGATGGCTTCCTAGAAAAATACAAAAACCTCCTTTGGATTGCCTATCATCTGGGCATCCTACCCAATCGGCATCGAAGTATGCATGCAGTGTGAAGGCTGATTTTTTTGAAAGAAAGAGTCCATAATTAATGGTGGATGTTAGGTAGTGAAGAATTCTTTTTACTACTATCCAGTGGGAAAGTTTGGGTTCATGTATGAATTGACACACTTTGTTGACAGTGAAGGAGGCATCAGGTCTAGTTAATGAAAGATTTTGTAAGCTACCAACGATGCTTCTGAACAAAGTAACATTTTTAAAAGAAGGAGAGTCAAATTTTGAGAGCTTGGATACTGGTCTTTTTTAACAAGTTAGAAATGTATTTACATTGTGATATAAGGAGACCATCAGCAAGATAATTGATTTCTAAACCAAGGAAGTAAGACAAGGGTCCTAAGTCTGTAACTAGAATAGTTGACCACAGTAGGAAATGAAGCTGTCAATAGTAGTGCATGAAGAGGAGGTGATGTAGAGATTATTGGTGTGCAGGACAAAAAGAGAGGGGTCACCTTTGATGCCGAGAAGCCATAACTGATGAGCCAAGAGCTCAATTCTGAGAATGAAGCTAGCTTAAGGCCATAAATGGCCATATTGAATTTACAGAGAAAATTAGGTTACAATGGATTAATGAAACCTTGCAGTTGTTGCATAAAAACTGTCTCAGAAAGCTAACCATGAAGAAAAGCATTTTTTATGTTGATTTGTCGAAGGCACCAGCCACGGGCAACTGTAATTGAGAGGACTAACTGAATGGTTGAGAGTTTAACCACTAGACTGAAAGTTTTGGTATAATCTATACCGATCTATTGGTGAAAGCCCTTCATCGTGAGCCTTGCTTTTTGCCTTCAATAGAGCCATCAGACCACAATTTTGTTTGAAATATCCACTTGCAACCAACAATATTAGAAATAGAGGAAGGAGGGACAAGGGTCCAGGTGTTGGTGTTGGTGTTCACAAGGGCTTGGTATTCGTTGGCCATGGCAGTTTGTCATTAGAGAAATTTATAGGCTATAATGAAGGAAGACGGCTCATCGAGAACCATGGCAGTGGAAATAAAACAATGGCGAAAGGGATATGGAACGAGGCCGTCAGTGAGAATTCGAGTTCGAGAGATAATTTCTGAGGGAACGAGTGATAATGGGAGAGCGTGGGGGAATTAAGAAAGGAGAGTTTTGAGGTGGTGGAGGAGGAAGATCTGAAGGGGATGATGAGTGTTGAGAGAGATTAAGGATTTCAGATTCAGAGTTTGGGGAAGATGAAGGAGGTGTTTCAGAGGAGGATAAAGGGATTATGGGTTGGGTTTGTGCAAGAGTGGGCAGATCAGAAGATAGATGTGATGGGCCAGTTGTGGGTATAGTTGTGGTTAGGCCAGAGGAATGTAGAAGAGGAATTAGAGCAGACGTGTGTAAAGTGGGGGTTTATGGTAGGTGTGTGTAGGACTAAGTTTGGGCCAAGGGGAACTAGGCTGAGAATGGAGTTAGGAAAGCATGGAAGAGAAATAGTATGTGTAGTGGGCTGGGGAACAGAAGCATCAAAAAGATTTTTGTATGGAAAATTTGATTCGTTAAAAGTGACATCACGAGAAATATAGAAACGATTTGTGTCATAATCAAGACATTTGTACCCTTTGTGAGAGGGACTATATCCAAGAAATAAATATGAAGTGGACCGAAAACTTAATTTGTGACAATTATAGGGTCAGAGATTAGACCAACATTTCACATCCAAAGATTTTGAGAAAGGAGTTATTAGGGGGTTTGTGATAAACCATGAAATAGGGAGATCGATTTTGTAACATAGGTGTGGGAAGTAGATTGATGAGGTAGGTAGCGGTTTCGAAGGCATCAGCCCAAAAAGAAAAAGGAAGAGAGGCTTGAGCTAGGAGAGTAAGCCCAGTTTTAACAATGTGTCGATGTTTGTGTTCAACAAGGCCATTTTGTTGGTGTGTATGGGGACAAGAAAAGCGATGAGTTATTCCAAAGGTTTTGCAAAGGGATGCGAGGGAGAGAAATTTCCCTCCAAGATCGATTTGTAAGGAGATAATTTTGGTGTTAAAAAATCATCGACACATTTAATAAAGGATATAAAAACAAATAACACATCGGATTTATTTTTGAGAGGAAAACACCAAGTGAACCTTGTGAAGTGATCCACTATTGAAAGATAGTATTTAAAACCATTTCTTGAGACAAAGGGGTTGGACCCCATGCATCAGCCCATAACAAATCCAAGGGTTTTATAGAAGTAGTAGAACTTAATAAAAAAGGCAATTGATGGGCCTTGGCTAAGGGGCATTCGGAACAAACAAAAGAGGAACTATTGGGGAAATAAGGCAAGCAGTTGGTGTGCAAGACTCTAGAGATGACATCGAGAGATGGGTGACTGAGCCTTCAATGCCAGAAACTTACAGAAGCTTTTTCACCAAGATTAGCGGACGGGGAAGGCAATGGTTGGGGGAAGGAAATTGATAGAGGCCGTTACAGGTTGGTTCGCTGATGAGGAGCCTCTCTGTCAGGTTGTCCTTCACAAAGAAATGAGTTGCATGGAATTCAACGAAACAAGAATTATTAGTGCAAAATTGTAAGGCAGATACTAGATTTTTTGTGATAGAAGGAACATGAAGGAGATTATGAAGATTGAAAGATGAAGAATTAAGAGCGAAGGAAGAGTCACCGATATTGTGAATGGGAAGACCAGTACCATTTCTAACTTGAATTTGTTCATTGCCACTATATGGTTCAGATGAGAGGTTAAGATTGGAAAGATCATGGGTGATGTGGTGGGTGGCAGCACTATCTTGGTACCAGGTGGAGTATGTGATGGCTGATGGGGAGGTATAGTTGGCAGAAAAGGATCTGGGTGGGTCATATTGATAAGCATGATCAAACCGAAAATGACATTGTAGGGCGACATGTCCAAGTTTGTTGCTGACTTGACCAATAGGTCTATGCTGGTTGCTGTTTTGGAAAAAGAAATTTGAGTGGGAATTTGAGGATGAACGTCCTCTGTTGGAGAAGAACCTTCCTTTGCCTTGTGCATTTCAGCCTCTACAGAAAGAACCTCTTCGTCGCTGATCCCGTTGGTTGCCTATACTGAGGTTAGCAGATGGCTCAAAAGGAGAGGTTATGGTATTGCGAGAAGTATGTGTCACCCTACTTCCATGAATAAAAAGAAGGTGATAGAGCTCATGGGAGGTTATGGGTTCGGTTTTTGTGGTAATTGAGGTTATGAAGGATTCGTAGGTTGAGCCCAGACCATTGAGAAGATATTTACAAACTCTTTGTCGGGAAGGGGATTTCCAGTTGTAGCAAGTGTATCAACTAGCATTTTCACCTTGCTGAAATAATCCGAAATGGATTGTTCTCCACGAGCCAGATTTGTGAGTTGAAATCTAATTTGAAATTCCTTTGCTTGAGAGTGTGAGCTGAACATAGATTCATGTGCAACCCATAGCTCGCGTGAGGTACCTGTAGAAATGGCATGACCAATCACAGACTCGGTTAGTGAAGAAAACAGAAAACTCAGAAGGAGTTGATATGTACGTTGCCAAGAGAGGTAAGCTAGGTTTATTTTGGGACTAGTATTGGTTTCAGTAGTGAGCATTTTTGGTGGAGGTATTTGTGTTCCATCAACATACGAAAAAAGATCTTGTCCTCGTAAATAGGCTATAAGCTGAACTTTCCACAATAAGTAATTTTCAGAATTAAGTTTTATGGTTACTAAATTTGAGAAGGAAGAAGGAATAGAGGTAGGAGGTGATGGGGAGGCTGCTGGGTCGTGGTTGTCTGTCATGGTGAAGAGGGAAAAAAAAAGGAGGATCAGAGAAACACTGCTAGTCTAGCAGCTCCGATACCATAACAGAAAGGGATACAATGTTTTCCAAATATTCCTTTCATTGAATGCAACGATTACATAATGCCTTAGAGATCTTATTTAGGCATACGCGCGGTACAGCAGGTAATGACTAAAAAGGAATAAAAGTTTGTTATAACAGAAACAAGAGAGTAGAGATCTTGAAACTTTTAGAGGATTATGGCAGCTCCTTATTCTTTGAGTGAGCATCATTTTGATTTAGGTTAATACGTACGAGACTAATGAATTGAATATTCTTCTTGTGAATCAGGCGGGCATAATCCTCGGTCCATCACTACTTGGGCGCTTTGAACCATTCAAGATCTTGTTTGACGTTAGAAGTCAAGAAATAATTGGTATACTGGCTGCCTTTGGTCACTCACTGTTTTTGTTTTTGAGCGGAGTGAAAATGGATATGACAGTGTTGAACAGGACGGGAAGAAAAGCCTTATATACTGGTATTGCCTGCATGTTGTTCCCTTTGATAATTGGCTTCTCACTTGGACTGTCCCTTAAAAGATCTTGGCTCACCAAAGAAGAAGCACGTATTCTTCCATTTCTGACAGTATTTCATAGTTTAACTCCATTTCCGGTGGTCGTTTACCTTCTTGAGAACCTCAAGATCTTGAACTCTGAACTTGGTCAATTTGGCCTATCTGCAGCATTCGTTTCCGACGCGATTGGCTTGATTCTTCTTCTTCTTGCCAAATGGAGTACGGATGCCATGGAGAATGGTCATTTTCATGTGATTGTTGTTGGAGCTTCAAGCATTATCTATCTCTTAACACATGTATTTGTTTTTCGACCCGCAATGGTTTGGATAGTCATGCAAACACCCAAAGGAAGGCCTGTCAAAACCGTATACATTCACATGATCATGCTGCTGATGCTTGTGTGTGGCTTGCTTACTTATTCGCTTAATTTTACTTTTGTCACTGGACCTTTCCTTCTCGGTTTGGCGGTACCAGATGGACCGCCTTTAGGATCTGCCATTGTCAACAAGTTCAACTGCTTCACTGAACATGTGCTTCTTCCACTCTTTGTAACTATATGTGCTATGAAGGCAGATCTAGGTTCAATCAGCCTCGGTAGCAACTTGCTGGCCATCTATATAATCCTCCTTGTCGCGACTTTTGCTGCTAAAATGGTGGCCTGTTTGATTCCTCTCTTGTACTCCAAAATGCCCATAAATGATGCTCTAGCACTTGCTCTCATTTTGAGTTTCAAAGGTGAAGTTCAGCTTAGCATATATTCGTACTACGGAGATGACCAGGTGACTATATCTTTATTTTCTCCTCTGCTTTTATACTAGAAAAATGGATTCTTTTTCTAACCAAACGACAATAACCGAAACTAGGTCCAAGTTATACTAGACAAGGTGCTTTCTTTAACGATAGTTGCGATCCTAATTAATGCAACTATTGCACCAATCTTGGTGAAGTACCTGTACGATCCTTCAAGGAAATATGCAGGCTACAAGGAAAGGGATATCATGCATAACAGACGCAATGCAGAACTTCGCATCTTGGTGTGCATTCACAAACCCGACAACATTCCTACGGTTATCAAACTACTGGAAGCTTCAGGCCCGACAAAACAAAGACCCCTTACTATTTATGTTCTTCACCTTATCAAACTGATTGGCCGAGCCTCCCCCGTTTTTATCTCCCACCAAATGCAGGAAAAGACTCTGTCCAAAACTTCCTATTCAGAGAATGTGATTACCGCATTTAATCGCTTCAAACAAGACAATCTGGATGGCATATCACTTTTGCATGTTTTCACTGCCATCTCTCCACCAAAGTACATGCGCGAAGACGTATGCACTCTTGCATTGGACAAGCTCGCGTCCCTCATAGTACTACCATTCCACCGGAAATGGTCCCTTGATGGGTTTGTTGAATCGGACGACTCTGCTATAAGGACTCTGAACTGCGGTGTCCTTGAACTAGCACCTTGCTCCGTGGGGATCCTTGTTGATCGTGGCCGTTCAACTATTCCAGCTGATTCATCTTATTCTGTTGCAATGATCTTCTTAGGAGGGAGAGACGATCAAGAGGCATTAACATTGGCGAAACGCATGGCCAATGATATGATGAACATCAATTTGACTGTGGTTCACTTTGTTGCATCTGGGAGTGAAGAGATTAGAGATTTGGGCGATTTGCTGGACCATGAGGTGCTCAAGGATGTTAAACTTAACAATGTGAGTGGTGGATATGTGACGTATATAGAGGAGATGGTGAAAGATGGACCTCAGACGGCATTGATAATTAATTCTATGATAGACGAGTACGACCTTATCATAGTTGGGAGGCGGCACAATGTAGTGTCCCCTCAAACATCAGGGCTTGCACAATGGATTGAATTCCCAGAACTGGGTATCGTCGGAGATCTTCTTGCCTCCTCAGATAACAACACCAGGACATCCGTTTTGGTGGTGCAGCAGCAGCAGCAACAACGACGACGACGGGCAATATCCTAGTCATGGTTAGAAAAGTGAGATCCATTTTAAAAAAGAAAATCTCTTTTCTAATAGCATTTTTGGTTTTCAAAAATCTGCACGTAGTTCTTAAACGTATAATCAGCATTACTCATTCTGGTTGAAAATGAAAGAAGCCACACGGGATTGTGTAGTGATCTATTATTATCAATTCCAAATATATATCGAGGCATCAACCATTATATTTTGTGAATTTATATTCTAGTTAATTCTTTGATTCAAAATACATTTCATTTTAAATTAAGAAATGTAAGTGTATTTGACCACTACGCAAGCACCATCTTTCTTGTCCAAAAGCTAGCTTTTCTTCTCCCATTATCGATCTCATCTACAGACATACTGTAACACTCAAGCCCAGCACCACACCCATGATTTGAGATTTGCAAGTAAATGTTTTGGAATAAACTACGGGCCTAATATTTTTTATTTTGGCAGAATATTATTTTATTTCATTGGATTTGATAATTAGGTTAAAATGCTTTTTATGGGCTGAGAAATTTTTGGACAAGTTAGATTATTTTTTTTAGAGGTTGACTTGAGGCCCCGAAACTCAGGAAAAAAATCATTTATTAATTTCTTACTCCACCCAAAATTTGGGCCCAAATATTTAAAATATGCCCTACCCGATCACCCAAAACCCAACCCGTGAGAACCAACGTCAGTTATTTTTTTAAACCCCCACAACTCCACTCCCATAGTCCCATGCACGCACATCTCTCTTTCCCTCGTCTCTAGAGTTTTTCTTCTTTGTTTTCAAACACCTATATATACATACTTTTTACATGAAGAAACCTCAAGCCGCAACCTCCCTTTACATTCAGAGCATTCCAAAAACCTAAGCCCCATGTTCAAGTAACAACCATCTTCGTCGACTCCCAACCAACTTGTGAACCACCAACCTGCTATACCCCTCTCCACCGTAAGGAAAACCACTCCACTACCACTAACGAGGCCAGCCCAAGATGAAATCGGTGACATGTGATCCGTGGTGTTGCTGCGACAGAAAACCAACCCTGTGCGGTCAAGCCACCCCAAACTACCGACACTGCCCAACCCACCGAGAAGCAGAAACCTAGACTCCCTCCACTGTAAACCATCACCACTGAAACATAGCCCACTGCAAAACTCTTCCACACGAGCCATCCGCTTGCTCTTCCTCAGCTAGCGACAATAATTCTCAGCCGTCCAACACAACCTCGGATGCACAGCTACCAAACCTGTCTAGCAAGCAAATCGAGCACTTCCTCCTCCGTAGTAAAATCCATTTCCATCATGCGCCACCATCCCCATCTCATCGAAAAGTTGCAGAAGAAAAACCCCTATTCTTGCTTTCTGAAAACAGAGCATCTTTACGCAATCAATCACTGCAACCACCACATTAAGAGCCCACCAAGTCGGGACCCCACAGAAACTGCCACCATAAACTTTCCACCACCCCCAGTGTAATACCCCAGTCCCGTAGGGATCGGAGAGTTACTTCCTATCACTTAAACTCACATTTCAACAATATAAAAATATGCTCCAAATTCCCCAATATCATATAGAAATTTCGATTCAATCTAATTTTCTCAATATTACCAATTTTCCAAAATGTCAAGTCATCATAATACAATAAAATTTCTAAATGAAAATCAACAATTCTCATAAAAACTTTTTATGCTAAATCCACTATACTTAAATCATCTCACCCAATACCTCAAAATCTTGATTCTCAGCTGAACCATCAAAATATCTGAAAAATATTATGGAGATAAGGGATGAGTTGTCAAAAACTCAGTAAGCAGAGAACTTATACTAGCATGTAAACATGAGCATTTATAAAGTTCGTTATGTAGAACAAACATTTACTTTTAGAATTTAGAAACAACATATTTACTTTTGGAGTGCACTAACAAAACTTGTTACAAAACATCAGAGCGAAACTTTCAGAAAACTTTCTTATTCAAAAATATCCCTTGGCATATCACAGACTGAAACCTCATCTTCATAGCATATCATAGTATCACACCGAGACAAATACCATATTTAACCCCTATGGTAGGGTTATAAACCACCATTATCCCGTGGCTGGGCCATATACCATGTTTCACCCCCATGGTAGGGTTATAAACCACCATTATATCCGTAGCTAGGCCGTATACCATGTTTCACCCCCGTGGAAGGGTTATAATCTACCATTATACCTGTGACTGGGCCTTAACAGAAACATAACAGAACAACATCGGAACCAGATCATATTCAGATACAGAATCAGAAATTCATGTCAAGGTTTTTAGATGCCACATCATATCAAAACCAAAATATTAAACAACTTCAGATCATTTCACATGTTTGAAATAAACAGACTCAAAACATCTTCATTTATTCACAGCAAAAACTTTTAGATTTTCATATTCGCTCCTTTTGTATAGTTTAGAAACATAATACACAAAATTAGCTCATGTCTACATCAGTCATGACAGNTCATCACTTCCCAAATTCCTCAATATCCACATAATTTCTCTTACCATTAAACTTTGAATATATCTAAACTTGCATATTACTATTCTTACTAACTATAACTATGCCACAAAAAAAATACATCTCTAGTTTAAGAAAATTCTCTTAACATAATTATAACAAAATTGATCAAAAATAGGAAAGCAACAATTTCATTTAATAAAAATAGACTAATTAGTATCTTTTTAAAGGGTTCAAAATAAAATCTTGCACTTACTATGTGCTTCTAAAATTCATATTTTAATACTAATAATATATTTCAAATCTTTATTTATTTTCTTTATAAAAAATCTTGTATTTAAAACAAAACCTGCACAAACTGAGTTTAATATATAAAGACCAAAACATGAATATCCTATAATTATTCTAATGATAAAGGTATTTTAGGAACTGCCCCAAGTTGACCCACGTATAACCAAGCTGAAATTTACAAAATAACCGTGCAAGGAATTTCAACTACCCAGACTTGAAAACAATACTGCATGAAGTGAAAACATAGAAGAAAAACAACATGCTCACCGAGAGATGAAGAGCACGACGGCGACGAGCAGGTGGTGGGGCGACGGCAGAACACTGGTTAGAGAGAGAGAGATGAGCAAGAGAGAGAGAAGGAAAGAGAGAGGACGGAGAGTGAGAGAGCAAACCGAGAGAGGGAGAAACAGAGAGGGTGCTGGTGGCTTACCGTGAGGAAAACGGCAGACCTGGGGTGGCAGGAACTGCGTTTTCTAGGCCTCTACTGATCGACGTCGCGGTATTTCCTTGCCTTGACTGGTGGCTCTAAAAAGAGATTGAGGACTAGGCTTATTGTTGCTCTGTTTCAGGTGGTTAAAACCGGGGCTGGTTTTGGTGTGGGCTAGGCATGATGATGGAAGAGATGTGGCTGGCCGATGGCTTACAGTGGTATAAAGGCTGGACTGGATACCCGGGGTTGTGGTGGCTGAGTAGTTTCTCAAGGGGCTGTAGGTCAAGGGGCTGTAGGGCAAAGAAGAAATAGAGATGAAAAGGAAAGGAGAAAGAAAATAAGAAGAAGAGTATCTGATAACGGGAGAGGAAGAAATCGAGATGTGGAGAGAGACTAAACTGAGAGAAAAACTAAGAGAGTGGTGCACAGGGAGTAGTTGTGGGGAAAGAGAATTTGAGAGGGAGTTTGCAAAACGTGAGAGAAAGTAGTAACGTGACGAGGGAAAGTAGGGAGGGAAAAACTGACCTCCAGGGAACAACATCGTTGGCCTGGGTGTTGCACCCAGTCAGTTTTCCGGCACCCCATTTCGTCGCACGCCCTCAGTCTCATGGTGAGCTTCATCTCTCTACGTTATGCTTTGCAGTCTCTCCGTGATAAAACAGAGAAAAGAAAGCACAACAAGTGTTTGTAAAAACGTTCTATAGAACCATGATCTGTTTTCAGAATATCTTTTTTTTTCTTCTTGCGATGAGCATCATACAGTGATGAATATTTATAGACTATATACATAACAGAAATGCATTGGGTGACCTATAACATTGTGACACCTAGCATGGCTATTTATGCTTTCTGTTACAAGGAGATTCTTCAGTGGCATTCTCGAATACTCTAGAATGTTCTTGCTGATTTCCTGAATGTAATGGACGTGCCTTATTATCCCCCCGCGATTCAAGCGGCACTTGTGCAAGTGTGAGACTTGATCGGAGAAGGGCAAAGCGAGTCATTGATAGTGGTTTGGTGAGAATATCAGCGATTTGGTCTTTGCTGGAAACAAATGCTACCTGAAGAGATTTGCCAGCAACCCTTTCACGGACAAAATGATAGTCCA
>QEOT01008643.1:1895-48006 GCA_003123785.1 Pterocarya stenoptera | reverse complement strand
TGTCCCTAGTTGTCCTTGGCAAGACGTCAGTATGGATTTTGTGTTGGGACTTCCACGCACTCCAAAGAAGCATGATTCTATTTTTGTTGTTGTGGACCGTTTTTAGAAAATGGCTCACTTTATCCCTTGTAGCAAGACTTCAGATGCGTCTAAGGTCGCTAGGTTATACTTTAATGAGATTGTCAAGTTGTATGGTCTTCCTAAGACTATTGTTTCAGATAGGGATGTTCGTTTCACTAGTCATTTTTGGAGGACTCTATGGCATATGGTTGGCACTAAACTGAAATTTTCCACCGCTTACCACCCTCAGACAGATGGTCAAACTGAAGTTGTCAACTGCAGTCTTGGCAACTTATTAAGATGTCTGGTCCAGGAAAATCTTAGGAATTGAGATTTGATCCTCCCTACAGCTTAGATTGCATATAACAGTTCTGTGAATCAGTCTATAGGTATGAGTCCCTTTGAAGTTGTTCATGGTTATAAGCCTAGGAAGCCTTTGGACCTCATTCCCATGTCCCCACATGCTAGTGTATCTGTGTCAGCTGAAGCATTTGTTCAACATCTTCATGATTTGCATAAAGAGATCAATAAACAACTTGAGGCTAGTAATGCATCATATAAACTTTGAGCTGATTTACATAAACGACGTGTTCAATTTAAGGTTGGGGATTATGTTATGATCCGAATTAGACATGAACGACGTCCACCTGGATCCGTTTCCAAATTGCAGGCACGTAGTGCTGGTCCTTTTAAAATTTTAAAGTGTGTTGGTCCAAATGCCTATGTCATTGATCTTCCCTCACATTTTGGTTACCACTCTACTTTTAATGTTGAGGACTTAGTTGCTTACAAAGGCCATTTCAATCCTTCCAATGACCCTCTTCTCCCTCCATCTGTGGACCTTGACCCTGATTCTTCTGTCACTCCTACTCCAATATCATCTGTCACAGCACACAAAGATAAAATTGATGCTATTTTAGACGAACAAATTGTGTTGACCAATGATGGAGAGGTTCAGCGTTTCCTTGTTCGTTGGGTAGATCGACCTGATTCCGACTTTACATGGATTCCCAGAGAGACACTTCAGCAGCTGGACCCAGATTTATTGGAGTTTTATCGAAGTCAGCAAGATCTTCTTTTGCCCGGGTTATCATCCATCCGTTCTGGGGGAGTTGGCAGGGATACCAGACTCAGGCCTCCACTCACTCATGTTTATGGACGTCGGAAGAAGCTTGCTTAATCACTTAGCTTATGGTTGGGTGATTGATTGCAGTCTTATTGTGTTTTGTTCACTCGACGGAGTCGAGTTCTTTTCCCACCCCGAGAGAGATGATGAGGACATCTTTTATTATTGTTATTTTGGTTATTTATTTTGGTTATTTTATTTTGATTTCTTTATTTTGGGTTTGGGCTTTAGCCCACAGACTTTTAAGGGTTACTAGGGCTTTGTTATTTTCCTATTTAAGTGCTTGTAAGAAAACACTGAAAGTTTAGTTTTTGGAAGAATTGATAATTGAGTGCCTACAGCCGCCGCTTTCCAACCCCATTTCTCTTGCTTTCGTCTTCTTCTCTTCTTTTCTGGATACTTCTCTTCTCTACTTGCTTTTATTCTACTTCTCTTCTCACTTCTCATTTCTATCCTACATCACAAAGTCCAGAGTAATTCCGGAGCTGCACAACCTCTCGACAAGTGGTATCAAATGAGTCATTGTTTCCCCATTCCTCCCACACATAAAGCACCAATTAATCACCTTCGTCCATCACCTCCTTAAATTATCGTAAAAAAGAATTTTCCCCAATGCAGGACTCCAAGTAATCTTCTGTGGGACATGAGAATTATCACGAGAAGTCAAGCTATGATAAATTTATTTCACTTCAAATGTCACTTTCTTGAAGGGGGCCCAACACATCCGATCTTCTCTCTCCACTTATAATCTAACTGAGTACCACTAGGCAAAAAATGAAATACAGATACAAAAAGATAGACACGAAGGGTACAAAATAAAGGATACCTATCTCCAGAAGACGGGAAAGAAAGAGTTGAGACTAAAAGAGACACCCAGCACTGGTCTGAGCAACAAAGGATAGTAGGACAGTAATCTAGTGTATCTTTAAAATTTAACCCAACATCAATTATCAACAAACGCTTTCAGTATTGCATATCGTTGCACCAACAGCATAATAAGCAATAGTCAATTACTGAAAATCATTACTAGCAGTTGAGTAAACATATCGTGCTTCCGTGATATAATATAAAAATACTAACCAGCCATTGCAAAGGTGATTTTCCCAAAACCATTGTCTTCCATGACTGCCAGAATCTACATGAAATAATACAAAGATAAAGAATAAATAAAAATCAACACTAATTTATCAAAAATAAAAGATATAAAAATCAACACTAAATATTACTCATCAAAATCAAACTCAACACCGAAAATATGTATAGCTTCTCTTAAATTACAAAGTTGGAGAACTCTATGTACTTGGGCCATTGCTATTGACTTCAACGGCACGGACTTACATGATTTTTTTGTCTTTATTGCGCCTTTTTTGTAAGGGCAAACAGTTATTTTCTTCTTGAGTATTGTACTGGGCTATGCCCAATCAATAAAATTTGTTTACTTATAAAAATATAAATAAAAAAGTCTCGAAGTTGACACAACAACAGAACAATGCCAAACAAAAAATTAAAGTTCCGGTCACCAATCTCCTATTTTATACACACCGGACACTTTCTAATATATACTAATTGAAAAGTTTAAAGCCCAACACTATGTAATAGCAATCAGAGGTCAATGCCCAACAAAATCTCCGGTTAAGATTTGAAATGTTAGTCTATTGACTTCCAGGACAGGCTCCATCCCATTTCCATAACCAAAAGTTTCTGAATAACTTACAGAAAATAGGCTAGAGATAATGGCTAGAAAAGATCGATAGTTTGGGGAGTGAGAACGGATTACAGGACAAGAAGCTCAAATGAGGAGTTGGTGGATAAAAAATCTAGTAGAATGAGAAGGTAGCTATGGATTAGTACAGTGGCAGGGGAGGATTAGGGAGGGATATAGAGTATATTTCAGAGTGGAAGCAATACCATGTCTTTCGTTTTTTTTTTAATGGGTAATAGAGATTTTATTAAAGGTGGCATTAAATCTACAAGCAGTAAAGCTAAGGTTATCATATGCCACTGTCCGAACTTCGAGACACTTAAGCATAATGGAATCATTCACTGCACATCTAGGCGACAAAGATTACTATTTTCCCTTTCAGCATGCCGTAAGCTCCACCCTTCCCAAGGGCATAACCCAAGCTATCCCAAGACATTTGAGAATTGAGTACCAAAGTGCTCTGGCCACGTCACTGTGAAGCCCTGCTCTTCCTACACGTCCAGCTCATCTCATCCACGAGTTTAATCTCCTTGACAATGTGAACAACCTCATTTTTTATTGCTGTCACTTTGTCGGATAAGAATCTTTCTTACCCATCACTTCAATATCATGGAGATTGTGCATGAGCTATCAATTTTGTTAGAAAGTACAGCGGAAAAATAAATACCTCAAGCTCAGCTTATAAAATTACTCCACGAGTTTCTCCAGATCGACAAAAACCAAGCTTTTCCTCTTAGTGGTAAAGTGTACTACGTAGTTAAAAAACTAGTGTAACACTTAACAAATTCACAGCCTAAAAGCTATTTCAAGAGAGAACAAATGAGAGAGATTTTTTCTAAGTCGATTAATTCTTTAGAACCAAAATGAGGGGGCTTTATATAGCCTCCCCTACACGGCTGGCCTTAAAGGCCAGCCTTTAATATTCAGTAACGCATGGCTTAAAGCCATGGCTTAAAGCCATGCGTTACTGCATGTAAATAAATAGGGGGTCTGCCCATGTGGGTGCCCCCCTCCGTTTAACAAATTTCATCCTAACGAGTCTTTGATTTTCTGAAAACATGAAAAAATGAGTAGCTCCATTGAGCTACCACTCTAATATAGTATATGAATCTCCTCAGAGATCATAACCAATCATGGCCCTAAAATTTATGACTGGCATAAGAGGATCCGGTAGCCTAGTCCAATTAGATGGGATATTTGTTATAGTCTCATTGAAGGTCAGGTAAATATATGTACAAGATAATTGCAGATTCATCTATCTACCAATGAATTAATTAGAAATACGAAAATGACAACGCCATAAAGTGGCTCAAAGCTTTCAAGAATCAATGGAATCAATTTGCAAATCAATTTGCTTTACCTCGCTCATCCTCGGGGGGCTTAGCCTAAAGGATTCCATTGTCTCAGAGTCTAGCCCATCTAATACCACAGCTTGATACGTCTTAATCTCGCCTCCATCACCAAGATCCTTGGCCATGAAGCTTAATAATACCTCATTCCCCTGGAAGCCTAACCCATTACCTTCAAGACCTTAACAAACTCCAACTCTGCATTGGCATCCTACACACCAACCAAAGCCATCAAACTCCAAGACACGTGTCTGCTTTGAGGGAGGATGGCTCAAGCCCTAGACCGAAATATCGACAGGCACCTGATACATTTCCCTCCATACTTTCTTTGGGCTTGAACCCTGGCCCAGCCCAGGACCCTTAGATGGCCCAGCCTGAACCGCATTACCCCTCCAAACATTACCTCTCCCTGCTCTGAAGCCCATCTCCCAGCCCAGGCCCAATTGCAATACCCCTTGGTCCGAGACTCTTAAGTCATCCCCTCCCTACATTAGAGCTTGAATCTCGGCCCAAGCCCGTCTGCATAACCCCCTTCCCCTTAATGCAGCATTTAAGGCAAAAGATTTCTTCCAACAATATCACCACTCTTTCCTCCATATCAACCAACACCTACAACATTCTTTCCTCATTCAAACCCAACATCTCACTGCCATCTCCCTCGCACCACTGTGCAACCTCTAAAATGGACACGCCTAGATACACTGCATGTTTTGCAACTCGAGGCAGTACCCTTTGAGCTTGGAGCACCTCGCTGTATGACCGTGAGCTGTCTGCCGTCGACAATGGAGAAAACACTGGTGATGTACCTCCGTCTCCTCCACCCACCTTCGACTTGCTTGCCTGCTGTAGCCTACCCAAGCCAAGAATCACTCTATTTCTCTCACTTGAAATAGGGGAAGGAGAAGTGAGCTCCTTCAAGGTGTCCCCGAAATTCCTCCACCTTCCTCCCTTCTGGCACCACTATCAGGCCTCTCTTCCTGTAGTCAAACTCTGAACGAGAGAAGAACCTACCATTGTGATTGCAGCCCCTCTGCACCACTAGCACCTGGTTTCCTTTTCTTCAAGTTCTAAGCAACTCAGATGAACCCAATGAAGCTACACATTCCCTCATCATAGAACCCAACTACCCCAGAGCTTCATGGTCCATAGAGAAGTATTTCACCACACGGCGACTACTCTCTATGATACTCCACCAACTCTCGTTTTCCTTCTTAAACGCAAATAACTTCTGATCAATAGAACTTCTCTGTGCAGCCCCATCGTGACCAACCAACACCACAACTCAATTGAAACAACACGCTAATCTCCACAAGGAATTATCACCATTAACGAACCACCACCAATGGCAAAACACTAACGGAGAAAAAGTGTACGGAGAGAAAAGTATTTAGGAGAGAGAAAAAAGTGTACGGAGAGAAAAGGGCAGAATTTCTGGTGTTTTTTTTTCGAAAACATGAAAAAATGAGTAGCTCCATTGAGCTACCACTCGAATATAGTACATGAATCTCCTCAGAGATCATAACCAATCATGGCCCTAAAATTTATGACTGGCAAGAGGATCCAGTAGCCTAGTCCAATTAGATGGGATATTTGTTATAGTCTCATGGAAGGTCAGCTAAATATATGTACAAGATAATTAACAGATTCATCTATCTACCAATGAATTAGTTAGAAATACGAAAACGACAATGCCATAATAGTGGCTCAAAGCTATCAAGAATCAATGGAATCAATTTGCTTTATGTTGCGCCCCTAACTTCCATGTACGAACACACACGGAAATCAAGACAACTGGGATGATGACAACACGGTCACGCACCTCATTGACATGTGCTGAGTGTGTGCAATACAACACATGTACAATAAACAAAAGCAGTGGAAAGGTTAAGTCAAATAACTAAGTACCAGAGTTTAATACAATACCAGAGTGCTGAAAAACCACATGTCAACATAATACGATTCTTGTTTACAAATCAACATCAAATCAAATTAAATACAATAAGTAAAAGAGAAAGATAATCTTCAGATACAAACATAGCCAATGTCCCTATTCCTCAGGCGGAGCCGCATCCTCGGGCTCAGTTTCATCAAAACCTGCATCAAAATCTACAGTACCAAAAAGATGGTACTGCAGGTAAGTAAAACTCAAAAAGACTTCAAGACAATAAATATATTAAAACAACTAACGCCATGCATGCACATGATGACCCAAGCGTAAAATCCGAGAAAAACACCATTTCTCAAAAATCACAATTTTCCACACACGCCAAAAAATACTATTTGGCACAAAACTAAAACCAGGAATAATTACATTAATTTCAATTTTAACTGTATGCACCATGGCCTCCCCTAGAAGCCATCCACATACTCTGACTTCCCATCTTCACCCCACGGGTAACGACCGTGCAAGTGATACATGAGTGATGCCCAGTTCCGCGCCCACCGCGTACATAGTCAGGCATCCTCTGACCCCCGCCAGCACGAGGAGTCACGGAGTTGGATCGAGAGCGCTACCATCCCGTCCAAGTCCCGGGCAAAAGCCCCAGGAGACGACACTCAGTATATTCCGCTCCCGAGTGTCCAGAGGAACTCCATCGAGATAATATCCCATCTCGGCTTGGGGGTGATACACACGCACCCGTAAAACCTTAAACACAGTTTCCTCAAAACACACACACACCCCCACGCATGCGTGCACAATGTCATGAAAGCAACAGATACCAACAACCAACAGTTATCAGTACAACCAGATAAGCAATTCACAGTTTATAAAATAGGTTAGTGCAAAAATATATTAAAGTCTTAAAAGTCTTTTGGAGAAATACTTACAGTGCTTGATAATAATTTTAAGAGGATCACGGAGGAACTGGAAGCACCAAATCAGCAATTCTACACTGTAAAAACACTGTGGTCGAATACACTGTAAATCCAAATTTACACGGGGTCAGACGAAGACTTGAAATTGATAGGGTAGGGCCTAATAAGGTCGGTGAAGCTAATGGTATCGAAGGTTGGCCGTGTGTGGCGGCCGAAACGGCAGTTTAAGGCCACGAAGTACAAATCGTAGAAGGTGTTTGTATGGGTGGCTCCGGCGACGGATCGGGGCCAGAAATGGGTCGGTTAGGATGACAAGGTGCTGGTGATGAAGTGGTGAAGAAATAGTGGCCAATGGTGGCCGGACGGATGCGAAACAGCGAGGAGAAGCTCGCGGCTTCGCACGGCTACTGGCGGCGTTAGGCGGCCTGAAAACTTATGGGTGAGGTCGCCGGTGGCTGAGGGACCGAACGGCACCGGCGGTGTCGACCACGGCGGCCGGCAACGGTGACAGTAAGGTGATGACTAACCGAACGTGAGAGAGGAGAGAGAGAGTACGTGAGCTGGGCGTCCGAACGGGGAAGAGAGAAGAAAGAAAAGAAAAAGAAAAGAAAAGGAAGAGAAAAAGGAAAGAGGAAAAGAAAAGATGGGGAAAAGAAATGAGGTCTAATCCTCACCACTTTCGAGTCACAACTGATCCTAAAAAAAAAAATATTTTTAAAACATCAAATTAAATAAATCAAAACAAACTCAAAACTAATTAAAATAAAATATTAAACTCCAGTAATAAACATACTTTAAAATAAAAGGCAATTAAATTGTAGAACACTAATTAAAATCATTTTTTTTTTATAAGTAAAAAAATTTTATATATCAAAAGGAGAAACCAAGTACACTGAAAGTATACAAGAAAACACCTTGACCAAAATGACCCAACAAGCCCCTAAAGACCCAAAAAGCCCATAAAAAACCACCCAAAATACATCAGACCCGACCCAACCCCTAGCTTCCCGTAGAACTAAGACTCTACCCGAACACCAACCCTAACACCTTGATTCCCCCCTCTCCCGTCTTCACAATGCCCTCCCTTTAGACTTTCCTCTAGATGAGCTACCACCCTTAGCGTCGTAGTTGATTGTCGAAAAAAGACGTTGTAACTCCCTGTTTTTCTTGAAGCTTGATTTGGTTTCAAGCGTGCGGCTTGCCTCGATCGCAGTAATTAGTTCTTTAAAATCATAAAAGCACATTAAACTAATCTCGCGTAAACACGTTTAAATTAAATTAAACGGCTCAAAACCAAATATTAAATTAAAAAGCATTCAATAAAAAGCACGTAAAAACCAAGATGTCACACTTTACCTCGCTCATCCTCAGGGGGCTTTAGCCTAAAGGAATCCGCTATCTCAGAGTCTAGCCCATCTAATACCACAGCTTGGTACGTCTTAATCTCACCTCCATCGCCAAGATCCTTGGCCATGAAGGTTATATAATACCTGATTCCCCTGGAGGCCTGACCCATTACCTTCAAGACCTTAACAAACTCCAACTCTGCATTGGCGTCCTACACACCAACCAAAGCCATCACGAATTTTCACAACTTTCTGTTTAAAAAGATGATGCTGATAATAATTTTTATAATGATGATGATGATCAATTGATCATAATAATAATAATAAAAGAGAGAAAAAAAAAAAAAACCTTGAACCGACGATTGTATTCGTCGTTGCAAGCTGCGAATACCGTTTATACATATCATAATCGTAGTCTATGTTGCATGCTAAAAGATGGAGGAATTAAGCAAAAAACTAAAGCTGGAGTAGGCGTAGACAATGATAATAGAAGATCGGATCAGATATAGTCAAACTCACGCCACTCTTCAAAACTTGTTCGCTGTAGGAGTAGGTGTCATCTCATCACGGAAATCATTTAGCGCGCTATATTGCAGCGGAATTAAAGAAAAATTATTTTGCCTGAGGATTAATTCTCTTTCCAGCTTGTCGTAAGCAAACAATTCCACAAGACCCATGTCGTCCGTCTCCATTTCTCTTCAAGCGATAACCCAACAATTGGAGAATGTCACGGTTCTGTGTGTTTGGGGCCAAAGTGTCGAAGAGTGAAGGTCAAGACTTTAGTTCAGAACAAGGAATGCAGTGGACGGTCAAGATGGTTCCAGCACAGTGAAGAAGTGGACGTTCGAGCTGATGCCAGCGCAGAGAAGAAGTCTTCTAGAATAAATGAAGAGTGAAGACTATGTTTTGTTTTATATAAGGAAGTGTAAAAATCTGAAAATCTTACTTTTGACACGAATAGGTTTGGGGGGTGAGATGAGAATTTTGTGTTTTGTTTTAGAGTTTAAAATATTATTTTTTTAGTTTTAAAATTTGAAAAAGTTGAATTGAAATTTGAAAAATGTGTATTGAGATTTGAAAAAGTTGAATTGTTTATTATATTTTATATAAAGATTTAAAAAAGGTGTAATGATGAGTTGAGATGAGATGAGAATTTTTGAAAAATCTTAGCTTCCAAACCTATCCTAAAACTCTGCCCCAGCTCGGAGTTAGATTTTTTTTTTCCAAAATGTCGGAGTAGAGTAGGAAGTGGAGCTGGACCGACTCTGGCTCCGCTACGACTCCGACTCTGGTATACCTATTTCGACTTAGCCACTTGACTCCACTTCCGACTTTGCATCTGATTCCGATTTCAATATTATATATATATATGTTATAAAATATATATATTTTTATATATTCATCATATATATTTTACATAACTTATATAATTAGTTAAATTTAATAATAATATGAGCTAATTATTATGAAATAATATACTTCAACTATATTATAAATAGAAAAATTGACTAATAATAGTTTAGTATATGACATATGTAAACATCATACTATTGTATAATAAACTAATGTAATAAGTCAATAACTTGTAATATGGTATACTAATATAGAAAGACTAATTGTAACAGTAATACTAATGTATAATAAGTAATTTAAAATAATATATTAACATGTATATTAATGTATAATAACACTGGTGTAATAACATATAATACTAAAGTTTAGTATATTATTAAGTTAGAAAAAAGGTAGAGACTAATGTATAAACACTAATGCATATTAACATGTAATACTAATGTGTAATAACACTAATATTTAAATTTAGAATAATATGTAATACATTAGTGTATATATAAACACTAATGTATAAATTTATAATAACAGCAAGAATTTAGAATAATAACATACTTTAGTATAATAAATACTAACAAATTTAATCAAGTGATAAAGAACTATAAAAAAGCATAAATACTGACAAATTTAATTTAACAAATTTTGAGTTAGGGTTTAGAAAAAAAAGGCCCAAAAGTCCAACCCAAAAGGGCAAAAATGGCATCCCAACAAGCACAATGTAAAACGGTGCCGTTTTGAATTTTTGGAATGGCAGCCCAACCCGCATCATGTAAAACGACGTCGTTTTGCATAGGGTGAAACGATGTCGTTTTAAATTTTTTGAAGTCGCTCCCCCCAGTCCTCTCTCTCTCTCTCTCTCTCTCTCTCTTTCTCTATCTCTCTCCCTGTGAGTTTCTCTATCTCCATTCGAATCCTAACCCTAGCACTAGCAGCACATCGCATGACTTCCCCACCGACCCCTACAAGCCACCATCCACACGTCCTCTCTCTTTCTTCTCCCCAGCCACCCCATTTCCCGAAACAAGCCTTCTTCAATTCTAAATTTCTAACCCTAGGCGCAGCTCCTCCACCCCGCACAGCCTCTCTCTCAAAATCCCATCAGCAACCGCACCAGTCCACGACCTCTCTCTCAGAGTCCCACTCCACGGTCTCTCTCTCTCTCTTCTAGTAAGCCTCTATCTCTCTCTTCTCCCTTCGTCGTCTATCTCTCCATCTCTCTCTTCTTTTGATTTTCTCATAAAATTTTATAGGGTCTTGAGACTAAAGAAGGCTACAAAGCTGCAAGAGCTAAAGAAGGGAAAAAAAACTCTGTGGATTTGTCATCTGTGTAATGTCATTCCGTGGATCTGTCATTGACTTCAATAGCAAATTTATGTCTGCAGTGATTTTAGCTTTTAAAATGCTTCTTCAAATAAGTTTTTACTTAGCTAACAAATATTTGGTGTTATTTATTTTCCTACTTTATTTATTCTAATATTAATTGTTTGCTTGTGATTGTTTGGTAATCTGTCATTTGTGTACTATCATTCCATGAATCTGGTTGTGTTTTTAGGATTGTTGGTATGATTTAAATTTAATTTAGTTGGGGTTGTGTAACTTTTTTGGGAATGTTAGTATGATTTAATTACATTTGGGCCTGTTTGGGAATGTAGGTCCAGTTTGTGTTTTTGGGACTGTTTTTGTGGAGGATGTTTTGAACGACTAACCTGAACATGTGAGGCTATTTTAGTCATTTACAATCACTAAAACAGCCCCAAGTTAAGTTAATAATCTCTACAACAACCCAAGTTGAGTTAAACTTTTTTGGGAATGTTGGTATGATTTAATTATATTAGGGCTGTGTCTTTATATGATTTAAGTAGGTTCAATTTCTATAGGTCCTGTTTGTGAACATGTGGGGCCTTTTGTGATTGTAAATCACTAAAACAGCTCCAAGTTGAGTTAAAATTTTTGTATTGTGCTTTTAGAGCTGGCTTAACTGTATTATTATTTTTTGTTTGTTGTGTTCTAGTTCTTAAGTCATGATTATAGAATACTCAAGCACTCCTAAATCATGATATGTTGATTTTGACATTTTGTGATATTAACCATCAGTATGACGAGCTCACTTTGTAAAGATGATTGACAGATTGAGGTTTGAGTTACTATCCAACAATCATTTAATTTCTTTTATATATGAATCTATGTTTTATTTATATTATTCATGTTATTATTTTAATAATGATTATGAGGGTTTCTTTTAGTACCCTAGTGTAGTAGCAATACTAATACCATACCCTAAAAATAATAATGATAATGGTCCACGGTGCCTACCTTTTTAGAAGATAACAGTTCCATTTGATTTAATTGTTTTTTTTTTTCCTTTGGATTTCCATCTTATAGTGCATGCCCACCTCTATTTATCTCTCAACTTTTGGAGTTTGTTTGGCTTGGACTTTTGATGCTTACAAAACCCAAATTTAAGGAAAACAATTTATTGTTGCAACTTTTAGTGAACTGAAGCTTTTGTTCACTGTTCAGACAACATATTTAGATTCTGCCAGTTATAATACTTTAATTGTGAGGCTCTAATTTTCTGTTGTGGAACCTCTGCTTCTTCTAGTGATCAATGTGGCCTACAGGCTGCATATGCATTATCTGTAACACCCCGTTCCCATTGGATAGAGATGTTACTAACATTCATAACATAATGTCCGATAAAGAGATTCATATACTGAAATATCTTATTTATTGCAAAGCATCAAATATTAAAACTGAACTGAACATAATAATTTCTTTAACATGAAACTGAAAACATAAAAGAAAAAAACAATAACTAAGCTAATTCTTGTGTAATTAACACTTATTCCTTTCTAAGTCTTTACACTAGATCTGTTCCTGGCCCTCCAGCTCTGCGTTCACATACTCATCATCTGTGATAGTTAAACACAGAAGGAAATAGAGAAACAAACAAACCAAAAAAGTCGAATATTCAGTAAAAAGCACATCATACCGTAAAATGTAATTTAGCCAAGCATAGACTTAATTTCTGAATATTCTTCATACATACATACATATCATGGATTAACATAGCATAACTATTCATCATTAACATGAGTGGAAACATACATAATCATGGTGATATGTAATGTGAATGCATAATAATTTGTTTATCTTGTCTTAACATGAAGTGAAACACATTTGAGTCCGTGTTTTACCTAACTTGCATAACCTGGAGTGAAACACGCTTGAGTCCGTGTTTCACTTACCTGGCATAACCTGGAGTGAAACGCGCTTAAGTCCGTGTTTCACTTAACTGAACGAAACACGCTTGGGTTCATGTTTCACTTAACTGATTAACATAGAGTGAAATACGCTTGGGTCCATATTTCACTTTACTGAATAACATGGAGTGAAACATGCTTGGGTCGGTGTTTCACTTAACTGATTAGCATGGAGTAAAATATGCTTGGGTCCGTGTTTCACTTAACTGAATAACATGGAGTGAAACACGATTGAGTCCGTATTTCACTTTACTTGTGGTTAACCACGCTTGAGTCCCGTGGCATTGTCTTAAAACTTCTTATTTTTCTTAATGCATGAGAGTTCATTAGGCTTCATGAACTTTCCTAACATGGCATATTCTTGTTCATGACATAGCATAATATGACATATCCTTGTACAAAGCATGGCATAACATGGCATTTTCTTGTACATGACATAGCATAACATGACATGACATAACATGATCTGAACATTTCATGGCATTCCATGGCATACATGATCTAAGTACTACATGGACATGGCATACATGATCTAAGTACTACATGAACATGGCATGCATCATCTAAGTACTACATGAACATGACATATATAATCTAAGTACTAATGAACATGGCATACATAATCTAGGTATTACATGGACATGACATACATGATCTAAATACTACATGAACATGGCATACATCATCTAAGTATTACATGATCACTTACATAATCTGGCTATTCTATTACATGGCATACTTGACTTAAATTACTACATGAACATCTCATGGCTTCCATGTGATTTTAGTAACATTCAATTCATCAAACAACAAATTCATTCATTTAAGCAAAATCTCGTATTTCATTAAAGATTGTAAAAGGAATCTAACCCTGACTTGTCTCTTAGCGCAGCATAGATAACCATTATAGCACATCATATTTTCATACATAACAATAATATTCACAGTACGCATGCATTTATATGATCATACTATTTATCTCTTAGTGCTGCTTCCTAATTTCCAAGTGATAGCGCGTTACCTATACGAGATACTCGTCGTTGCTAATTTTCTAGGAAAGTGCCCTAACATCCTTCCCACTTGAGCACAAATCATAAACTTTAAATCTAATAAAATATCTGGCTATATACTGAATTCATTGATTACTAATCTCACTATTATATGGCTACTAAAACAATAATATCATATCTAGTCCTTTAAATATAATTTAGTAGAAAATATCTACATATTATGTATTTTATAAAATAGCAATGTAATGGATTCGCCACCCAAGTTTAAAATACTGCAGGCCCACCATGTGTTAATACCCAATGTTTTAAGTTTCACTTCCTTAAGCAATTTCTGAAGAACTAGTTTAGGGGTTACAAATAGATTCAAATAGTCTAATTTAAAAATCATAAGAAAACAGTTTATGTGATAATATTATCGAGCCCACATTAAAAAAAATAGTCTTAAATGATATACCAGTTTCTGGAGACCGTTATAATCGGGTCCAGCTTATAACATGGCCCGTGTAGAAATTAGGCCTTCTTAGAGCTTATAAGGCTCCTGTCCGAAAGGTTTAAGGCCCATGGCCCTCTCTTAACATCAGTATTGTAAAAGCCCTAAGGGCTGAGAAATAAAAGCTCTTGAGAGGAGCATCGTGTAATGGAAGAGCAACTAACCGAGGGGAAGGAGTTGTTGCATGGCGACTCAGGGTGGCTAGGAGTGACCGGCGGCGCAACTGGGGGTTTCCTATGGTGGTGCGACCCTGAGAGAGGGAGAGAGATAGAGAAAGAGAGAGAGTTTAGAGAGAGATGGATTCGAAACTTAAATCACCGAGAGAGGGAAGGGGTGAGTGCGACGGCAGTGGCTTACCTAAGGGAGTGGGTGCGACGGGGCTAGGTTGGCCCACAATTTCTGGCGCCGTGGGTGGTGCTCCGACATCCTAGGGTGGTTGGCGGTGGCTGGGCCGAGAAGGAGGCTTATGAGACAGTGCTCTTTCTCTGGGTATTTTGTATGTTAAAAGCATAGGGTTTTCATGGGGTTTTGAAGACAATGGGGAGGGGAGCGGCGTGAGTCCTTAGTACGTATGCTAGGGTTTGGAGTTGGCCATACTTGAAAAATTATTCCTACGAGAATATGGATCCTAAGAGGATTTTGAGGAATCGAGTTGTAATTTCAAATTAGGAAACTAATCTAATATGGAAACTAATGGATAACCATGATAATAATTCTATTAAAATTAACCATGTAAAATCTGATAAAATTATAATAATAAAAATAATAATAGAATATTTATAGTTATCTAAAAAATACATAAAACTCATCTTATAGTCTAATCTTAGGATCGGGTTGTTACATTATCATTATCAGAAACTGAGGTCAAAGTGAAAGTACTAACAGATAGGCTCATAAATTATAGCACCACCCACCCTCCTATATATTTTGCTCCTACAGTGACAATTATCATAAATAAAACTCTACCTTCACTCACACATCATTATTCTAATTATAAATTTCTTCCATTTAAAAAAAAACATATTTATTTTCAATATCTTGTACACACTTTCGAGGTATTGGATGATTCGTGATAAGTCTTTTTCTTTAGGCGCCATTTAGAAGCAATCACCCAGCAGCTTGCTTTGCCTACGATGGAGTTGCAAAAGAAGCAACACAGTGGGTTACGTGGAGAATCAAGCAGTAATCTAGAACATGCATTAATTCCAACAAGAAGAGAGGTACAAGCATGTTCCATTTGTTTGGATTTTCCTATCTTTAATGAGGAAGATCCTAATGGGTGGCTCTATAAGATAAAACAATTCTTTTACCTTCCATAACACCTCACTACAACACAGACTAAGTTTGGTCTTATTCCATATGGAGGGCACGACCCTCACCTGGTTCCAAGACTTAGAGAAATTAGGTAACCTAGGTGATTGGGATGCCTTTGTGAAGGCTTTGATTGTGAGGTTTGGTCCTAGCTGTTACAATGACCTGATGGAGGCACTTATACGGTTAAAGCAAGTTGGGTCTATAGAGGACTATAAAACCCAGTTTAAAACCTTATCTAATAGGCTTATAGGGTTATCTTACCATTAGAAACTAAGCTGCTTTTTAAGCAAGTTGGGTCTGTCGAGGACTATAAAACCCAATTAGAAACCTTATCTAATAGGCTTAGAGGGTTATTTGACCATTACAAACTAAGTTGCTTTTAAAGTGGCTTGAAAGATGAAATTAGACTCCATGTCCGCATGATTAATCCACACAACTTGTTGGCTGCCTACAACTTGGCAAAAATCCAAGAGGAGCATGTGGCTCTCCACAAAAAGGGAACTAAATGGCCACCCAACCAAAACCTTAACCTTGAACCATCCCTATTGAAAACACCCTTCAAAAACCAAGACCACTACAAAAATCCCACAAAGAACCTATACCCATTCAGAAAGTAAACCAAAACTAAATGAAAGAAACGCAGGACAAAGCCCTTTGCTATTTTTGTGAAGCCAAGTGGAGCCCTGGCCCTAAGTGCCAAAAGCCCAAGCTGTATCGTATAGAAGAAATCTTTGAGGCAAGTGGGGAGGAAAAAGCTTCATAAGGTGACGCTGACATTAGGGACTTGGAGCACAATTAGGAGGGCCTAACAATAGATTTGGAAATCCTAAAAAATAGCCCTGAAATCTCATCACACGTCATGTATGGGTCCTTTAACCAAAAACTATAAGGGTAGTTGCTAAAATGGGTGCTATAAAAATTGTGGCCCTTATGGACACAGGAAGTACTCACAACTTCCAAGACTCGGGAGTTTTACAGAAGGTTAGATTGCAGGTGGACAGAAATACTAAAGTCCAAGTAAAGGTGGCTAATAGAGAATTGGTGGAAAATGAAGGGAAGGTGGAGCAGGTTCTCTTTACAATTCAAGGGACTGCTTTCGAAACAGAAGCATATATCTTGGGGTTGGGAGGGTGTGATATGGTCCTAGGAGTGGCATGGCTTCGGGGCCTAGGAGCTATCCTTTGGGATTTCAAAAATTTATCTATGCATGTTTTTTAAAGGCAGCAGGTGGTGTTGCAAGGGTTGCAGAATTCAAAACTCATTGAAGAGGGTGGTTTACCAGATTGTAACAGCTTGGAGAATAAGAGTATCTTGCTGCAACTACTTGAATCCAATGACACTGTGGGAAACCAGTAGCTGCTTGAAGCTATTAATCAACTTCTACTACAGTTTCAAGACATATTTTCAAAACCAAAAACCTAGCTCCCCATAGAGCCTATGACCATTTTGTCATCCTTCACCCCAGCACAAACCCATTTCAGTTCGACCTTACTTTTACCCCTTCTTTCAAAAGGATGAAATCGAAAAAATAGTGAAAGAATTACTATCCATAGGGGTGATTCAACCTAGCCACTGTCTATATTCATCCCCTGCCCTGCTAGTTCGTAAAGTTGATGGCTCTCAGTGATTGTGTGCTGACTATAGAGCCTTCAACAGTGTCACTATCAAGGATAAGTACCACATTCCCGTGGTTAAAGAGCTCCTAGATGAACTTTATGGAGCAACGATTTTTTCCAAGTTAGACTTAAGATCTAGATACCACCAGATCCATGTCAAACCAGAAGACGTTCCAAAAACTTTCGCACCCACGAAGGGCACTATGAGTTTTTGGTCATGCCCTTTGGTTTGACCAATGCTTCGTCTACATTCCAAAGTTTAATGAATTCTATCTTTAAACCTTATTTGAGAAAATTCATCTTTGTATTTTTTGACGTTATTTTGGTGTACAGCAGGGATGAAAAACAGCATGTACAACACCCACAAGTAACTTTGGACACCTTACGGCAACATTAATTATTTGCCAAGATGACCAAGTGCAAGTTTGGGAGTGGTGAAGTCGCATACTTAGGGTATTTCATATATGCCCAAGGAGTCGAAGTAGACCCCAAGAAGTTAAGGGCCATGGGGGAGTGGCCAACCCCCTTGTCACTCAAGTCCCTTAGAGGATTTTTGGAGCTTCTCGAGTACTATAGAAGGTTCATCAAAGGGTATGGTGGAATAACAGCACCGTTGAAAAATCTTTAAAAAAAGATGGGTTTCACTGGAGTGAGAAGGCAGAGAAGGCATTTGTGAGTTTGAAGGAGGCTGTGACGAAGCCTCTCGTGTTGGCCCTTCCAAAATTTTCAAAACCCTTCAGCATTGAGTGTGATGCCTCGAGCAGGGCAATAGGGGCTGTTTTATTACAAGAATGGCATCCTATAGCATAATACAGTCAAGCTTTAAAAGGGAGGGCTTTGATGATGTCGACCTATGAGAAGCAATTTATGGCCTTTGTCTTAGTAGTGAAGAGATGGCGACCGTATCTTTTGGGGGCTAAGTTCACAGTTAAAATAGACCATAAGAGTAATGCATCCAAAAAAATAAAAAATAAAAAGACCATAAGAGTCAAAAATTCCTACTTGATCAGAAGATAGGAACACCTATGCAATAAAAGTTGGTGTCCAAGCTTTTGGGTTACGATTTTCTGGTGGAATATAAACAAGAAAAGGAGAATAGAGTGGTTGATGCTCTATCTCAGAGGGCAGAGGAGAAAAAAAGTACAGGGATGACCCTAGCCTTGGTTTCAGTTCTTGATTTAACCTTATTAAAGGAGTTAAGGCAGTTATATTCTACTGATGCTAAGCTACAAGAGCTTTTACAGTAAGAAATGGCTAGAAGGCTAAATAAAAAATATTCTCGTAGAGATGGGCTATTGTATTATAAAGGCATGTTATATGTGGTGAATAATGAGACCTTTAAGAAGAAGCTATTGGGGTTACTCCATAACAGCCCTGGTGGGGGGCACTCAGGGTATGAGAAACTATACACAGGGTGAGAAGAGAATTTTATTGGCCAGGTCTAAAGAAGGAGGTGAAGGAACATGCCAGTGCTTGTGATGTGTGTCAGTTTGTCAAACCAGAAAACAGTTTATCTAGGGGACTTTTACAGCCCTTGATAATTCCCTCTAACGCTGGACTAGTGTCTCGATGGACTTTATTGAAGGGTTACCAGCCTCGACTTTTATTGTTTGTGGGTTATTGTGGGTAGACTAACTAAGTTTAGCCATTTTATTCCTCAGTCTCATCCCTACACGACTTCTAACATAGCCCAACAGTTTATGAAACATTTCTTTAGACTACACAGTATGCCTAACCAGATTATTTCTGACAGGGATAAAACATTCACCAGCAAATTCTGGAGGGAGATCTTCAAATTGCAAGGGGTGCAACTTGCATTCAGCTTAGCATACCATCCCAAACAGCTGGTCAATCTAAGGTCATTAACAAGACTCTAGAAAATTACCTACAATGTTTCACTAGGGATAGACCTCGTGACTAGGCAACATGGATCCCTATGGCAGAATGGTGGTGAAACACCATCAAACACACCTTTACTCATATCACAGCATTTGAGGCTCTCTAAAGGTACCCTCACCCGAGACTCCTAAGCTGCTAGACTAGATCTACTCAAGTGGAAGCAATGGACTCAACTCTACATTCAAGAGACCAGATCATGCCACTACTCAAACAAAATTTACAAAAGGCACAAGAAAGGATGCAGAAATATGCTGACCTGAAAAGAAAGGAGAGGTCTTTGGAGGTGGGCGACTGGGTATTTGTCAGGTTGCAGCCATATCAGCAACGCAGAGACGGAATGCAAAGTTGTCACCTGATTTTTACGGCCCCTTTCAGGTAACCCACCATATCGGATCTGTTCCGTACAGGGTCGAGCTGCCTAAATCCGACCAAATTCACCTTGTTTTTCACATAAGCTTGTTGAAGAAGAAGGTGAGAAGGGATGTACAACCTTTTCCTCAACTCCCACCTGTCGATTCACTTGGGGTGGTGAAACCCGAGCTTGTGGTTGTACTCGAGAAGAGGGTGAGAAAAAAGGAGAATCTGCCCGTGGTGGAGGTTCTTGTTCAGTGGCACAACCAAGAAAAGGAGGATGTGACATGTGAGCTTTTTTGGAAGATAAAAAATATCTATCCACACCTTGTGAACAAGGTGTTTTGATCTAGGGAGCTTTGTCACGGTTTTGTGTGTTTGGGCCCAAGTGTTGAAGAGATGAAGATGTTTGAAGGTCAAGACTTTAGTTTAGAACAGGGAATGCAGTGGGCGGTCAAGATGGTTCCGGCACAGTGAAGAAGTGGATGTTCGAGATGATGCCAGCGCAGAGAAGAAATATTCTAGAATAAATAAAGACTATGTTTTGTTTTATCTGTATTCCTTTTTTTATGGATCACGTGTTTAATGTTTAGTGGCAGTGATTTGTAATAGTGAAAGGCAGGTTAGACTATTGTAATCTCTAGTCAGTTACCGATTCCCTTGGTAGGGGATCTGCTATTAGTTTTCATCTTTATGCAAAAATATACAAGAAAACTTATATTCTCTTTCTCTAATAATGTGGAGGCCCTCCCCTCGAGGCTCGAGGTGAGGATTTCTCAATTTCATTTACCTTTTTACAAAGAAACACGAAGACAGACCTAGTCACTGCCGCTATTGCTATCTCCTCAATAACATAAGCAACATGGAAATTGAGAATATTAAAAAATAATTACAAGAAAGTTTACTTCAAACAGATGATTGTTTTTAACGTTTAACATTTATGATAATGCTCATGCAATTTTGAATTATCAACCCTCTAAACCATGATTTAGTATGCATAATGAGTAATGATACATAAATAATTATTTTACATTTAACTAGTACAAGCATATCACTTCATTAAAATATAAAACATATAGAAATATAAAATAATTTTAAAACTATTGCAGGTAAATCATTTTCTACGTATAAAATGGGGTTACAAATAGAACAAAATACCCAGACTTTGCTAGAGGTTATATTATCAAGTTATGAATCAAATCGGATAATTCCAACTCTAACTCTGACTTTGTTAGAGTTCGAATCCAAACTCTTACTCTGACCATAGTAGACTCAATTGGAGTGGAGTCGAACTACAACCACTCAAAAATACCCAAACCACAATAAGCAAAATCACCCAAAAATCACAAGAAGTAAAATCACCCAAAAACTACAAGAAGCAAAATCTGGAAGCAAAAACACCGATTCACCCAAATCACAAGCAAAATCACCAAAATAAAAAACCCAACAAATTGACACAGTTCAAGAGATGGAGATGGAGAGTAAGGGACTTACGAAAGAGGAGATGGAGAGGTAGATGGTGGGGGACTTAGGAGAATAATTCAGTGGCAAGGGGCAGTTGTGGCAATGACGAAGGGTAGGGGAACACAGAGGGACAATGATGGGGAAGTGAGGTCACAAAGTCGATAGAAGAGGCACTATTGGGAGAAGAGAGAGAGAAGCTTACTTGGTCGAGAGAGAGAGAGAGAGAGAGAGACAAGCCTGCGGGATGGGGGACCTAGGGTTTCTTAGAACAGATTCAGGGAAGGGGCCTAAAGTTGAACTTTGAATGTCGAAGTGATGAGATCAAACAGGAGGGTGGGGTGTTAAGGTCCTAAACACGTAAAACGACGTCATTTTATCCTTAGAACACAACATCGTTTTATGCAATAGTGCGGCTATGGTGAGGTGTACAAAGTGTTTTAACTTTGTTTGGGGCTTTTTGGGATGGGCTGCGAGGGTTTTGGGCTTTTAAATGCTTTTTTGTATTTTTTCATAAACCTTGCTTTGGGCCTTTTTTTCCTAAACCATAAACCAAATCTTAAATCAATTTTAATCTTTGGTTAGCCATAACCTTTTTTTATTTATGGTTGCTATAGTTTTTTTATCACTAAGTTTATTTGTTAATTAGTATCTCTGATCTCCTTCTTTTCTTGCAACATTTTCATCCTACAGTCATTTAATAAAATTCTTTTTTCTTCTGTGAGATGCTTTGGTATGGAAGTATCTAGTGTTTTGATCTTCAGCTTGTAACCACATTGCCTTTGCTCTCTGATGCCACATCATTTCTTCTTTGCCCAGCCATTTCTACACCTCTTTTCGAGCCTGAGCATGCACATCTAAGCTTGAGAAAGTAGGATCATCATCTTGAGCTTTTGCAAATGCTTTCTTAGCCAACTCCAAGTTCTTATGGACCATACCAATTTATGCTTATTCCATTGTGATAACTCGAGGCTGCAACACTCTATTTTTCTCGTAACCTCTTCAAAAGTTCCATCCCTCAACCCTTTTTGCCAAACATCTTTAATTATCTGTTGACAACCTTCTTCCCCTACCTATATAGCTTCAAATCTAAAAAGCTTTCTTCCTCACCTCAATTCATATCCACCCTCAGTATCTACCCACAAAGGGAGACAGAATATGCCACAACCCCATGCGTAACAGTAGCCAAAGGGTAACTCTGACACTAAGCAGAATTTGCAAGAAATCGATCCAACCTTTCACATATACAAGCTTAACCCCCCCCCCTTTATTACACCAGGTAAAAGGAATCCCATTGAACTGTAAGTCCCTCAACTCACAATCAGTAAGCATATCTCTAAAGTCCCTCATAAGGCCTTCACTTTTATCCCTTCCCCCACATTTTCATTATTATCCAATACCTCATTGAAATCACCAAAGACAAGCCAAGGAATTTCCCCTCTTTGATTGATATTTCAGATCAAATTCCATATGGCCATCTATGAGTAGAATCAGGATGGCCATTCACCCCAGTAATGTGCCACTCATGATTATTTACCCCATTGATAATTAATGCTTCAATGTGATGTTTTGAGTAGCTTAACACAGAGACCTTAACTCCCTCCTTCCATAGTAACGCATTACCACCACTTCTACCCTCACAATCCACTGCCTAACAGTTAGAAAAACCCAACAAGAACTTCTTCTTAGTCATTACCTTTGCCAACAACTTTGTTTCTTGAAGGAACAAAACTTCGGGATCTTCCTTAGAAAGTAAATTCCAAAGATTTTGAATTTCATGTGGGTTCCCAAGCCCACATGAATTCCAGCTTAAGATTTTCATGAGGTCTGGCGGGGCTGGACACCAGCCTCCACCTATATATCATTATGTTCTCTCAACGAGTGACCCTCAGAAATTGTGTTACTCTTCTTTGAAAGTCTCATAAACTCCTCCTCCTCCCCAAGGGTGGCTCTTTTCCTTCTGTTACTCAGGCTCCCTATTTTATCCTCTGCATCCTCCACTTGTGCTACCCTCCTTTTACTCCTTCGCCACCTTTTCTCAACGGTCAACTCAATTAGAGTCACAAGGGTGGTCCACTTGTGCTCAATGGTGGTGATTTTCCTTTAGATTTGAATAAGACCTTCATTACTTTGATTCCTAAAAAACAATCTCCTATGCTTGTTTCTAACTTCAAACCTATTAGCCTTTGTAATATTACTTATAAACTGATTTCAAAAGTGTTGGCTAATAGGCTAAAGATGATCCTTCCTAGCATTATCTCTGAATCACAAAGTGCCTTTGTACCAGACAAGTTAATTTCTGATAATGTACTTATTGCATATGAGTGTATTCATTTTTTGAAACATAAAAGAGTTGGGAAGAAGGGGTATATGTCCATTAAGTTGGATATGAGTAAGACTTATGATAGGGTAGAATGTGATTTTATGCAAAAAATGATGGAGACCTTGGAGTTGGATACAAGTCTGATTCATCTCATTATGAAGTGTATTACTTCTATTTCATTTTTTGTTCTTGTCAATAGCTGCCAACTGGTCACATAATTCCTAGCGGAGGATTAAGACAAGGGGATCCTTTGTCCCCTTATTTTTTCCTCCTATGTACTGAAGGGCTGACCCATTTATTGAGGCGAGCATATAGACAAAATAGCATGCCAAGCATTCAGATTTGTCGAAGGGCACCAAGAATCAACCATCTGTTCTTTGCAGATGACATTGTCATATTTTGCAAGGCTGATGTCAGTACAAATCAACAGATCTAGAAGTTTGTTGGAGAAATATGAGTTGGCCTCATGAAAGAAAATCAACAAGGAAAAAACTTCTATGGTTTTAGTAAAAATACAAGGGCTGAAATGAGAGAAGAAATCATGTCATTATGGGGGGAAGTATGGTTCAGCAATATGAGAAATACTTGGGGTTACCACCTATGATTGGCAAAGCAAAATCAAAGGCTTTTTCTGGTATCAAACATCGTGTGTGGCAGAAACTTCAAATTTGGAAGGAAAAGCACCTATCACAAGGAGGCAATGAGATCCTGATTAAAGCAGTGGCTTTCTCCATTCCAAGTTATGCTATGAGTTGTTTCGAGTTACCTGATTGCTTATGTAAGGAGTTGGAAGGAATGATGGCACATTTCTGGTGGGGTAGAAAAGAAAATGAAAGAAAAATCCACTGGGTAAGTTGGAGCAAGCTGTGTGCATCAGAATTACATGGTGGTTTGGGATTCAAAGTTCTCAGGAAGTTTAATATGGCTCTTTTGGCAAAACATGGTTGACAAATTTTACAAGAAAATGGTACTCTTCTTCGTAAGCTTTTTAAGGCAAAATACTTCCCAGATTTTGATTATTTTAAGGCAAAACTGAGTTATAATCCCTTATATGCTTGGAGGGGTATATGGGAAGCTAAATTATGTTTGATGAAGGGCTGCCAATGGCGTGTAGGAGATGGCAAAAAGATTAAAATATGGAAGGATTGCTAGATCCCTGATCATAACTCATTATAGCAAGAATCAGTCTCCATACTAGAACAACTAAGAGATGATACAATTGATACTTTGGTTGATAGAACTACTAAATGGTGGGACTTACAGAAGCTTCAAGCTGCCTTCAATCCAAGCATTATTACTGATATGCTTAAGATAGTTCTTAATCCAGAGGGTGGTGAAGACAAGATTATATGGAGGCTAGCAAAGGATGGAAGATTTTCTGTCAAAACAGCCTGCAAGCTCCTAACAGATAGAGAGATTGGGTCAGATGTTGAAAGTTCACACTGCCATCAACTTTTTCTTTTATGGAAAAGTCTATGGAAGCTGAAGATATCCCATAAGGTGAAAATATTTGCTTGGAGAGCATGTAAGAATTGTCTGCCAACTACAAAGAATCTAATAAATAAACATGTCAATGTGGATCCCATTTGTTGTTTGTGCAATAATGTACCATAATGCATATCACATGCTTCATTGCACTATCATTTGATACAAGAAACTTGGAGACAAGTTTTAGCTTCTATGCATGATAATGAAGTTCAAAAAAGTTTTCTACAAAATGCTTTGGACATACATAGCAAAGGCTCAACTGAAGAAATGGGGTTGTTCTTTTTACTGGCATGGGGTTTTTGGATTAGAAGAAACAAGATGGTTCATGACAAGATAGTTATCAATCCAAAACAGGTTGTAACTCAAGCCTTGTATTTGCAGAAATATGCTCTGGATTAGATGCAGTTACCACAATCAAATCTGAAGCATTATTGTAGATGGCAGCTACCTCCTTCTGGTTTGGTTAAACTTAATGTTGATTGAGCCATGTTTTCAGACCAACAGAGGGCAAGTGTGGGGGCAATTATAAGAGACCAAAGTGGTGACGTATTATTTGCTTTTAGTATGAAATGAATGTTGCTGAGCCTAAGGCAATGGAGCTTCTTGCAATGCTTAGAGGCCTACAATTCTGTTTGCAAAGAGGGATTACTTAGTTAGTTCTTGAAAGTGACTTTTTGGTGATGAGCAAGGCTATTCAAGATGAAACAGTTGCTGCTTTCTCAATATTATTTCATGTGCTGCATGAAACTAAGAATCCTATGAGAAGGTTCAACTTATGTTTAGTCCAAAATGTCCATAGATTAGGTAATGAAGCTGCCCATGGGTTGGCTCGTTATGCTTGGCATGTAGATAATGTTGTTATGTGGGAGGATGTGATTCCACTGCCTATATCCCAAATTGTTTGGGTTGATAAGGCTTCCTTATAAGTCTTTCTTTCTATAATGGAAATTTCTTACTATCAAGAAAAAAAAAAATAGTATTGATTATTAACAATTACTATTTAATTAATGTCTAATTACATGTCATTATACGGTACTATTACATGTTATTAACTCCTTATAATATTTTATACTAATGTCTAATTTAACTTGTATTATAGTGTTTACTTACATGTTATTATAATAAACTTAAAGTATTACATGTTATTATATTAGTTTCTAACTTAAATATATACTAGACTTAGTATTTGTAACAATCCGATCCTAAAATTAGGCCATAAAATAAGTTTTATGTATTTTCATATTATTATTAAAAACAAATTATTTATTGTTATTATTATACTATATCACTTTATCAAATTCATGTCATTAATAAGTTACTAATTTTAATTTGAAGTAGTATCATTATTAGTATCATTATTTTTAATTCGTCAGAAGGATGAGTGTAGTGGATTACTTTAAACTTTCACATTCTCCCTCTCCTATAGGACGTATCTTTTGTAACCGTTTTCCTCTCCTCTTGTACATTACTCATTCCATAATCGACTAAACGAGCATATTTAAAACCTCCATCAGCACACCACCTTCAAGTGTTTTCTTGGTTCAAAGCTTTCGGCAATCTTGTAAGCCTTATGGTGATTTCTTAGTCCCAAAGATTTTGGCAATCAGGTTACCTACTTATACGCCCAAATCTCTGCTGTTATAACCTCTCGTTCCCCCGCAATATTCCATCCCTCTCCTCTATGCCGATAGCGTTTTGCCCCTCATCTCTCAGGAGTAAATAGCTATACCCCACTGCCTTGCACCAACTATTGTCGAATTAGATTGAAAAGAAGTAAAATCACCCAAAAACCACAACAAACACAATCTGAAAGCAAAAATAATGATTCATCCAAATCACAAGCAAAATCATCGAAATCACAAACCCTACAAATTGACACAGATCAAGAGATGGAGATGGAGATGGAGGGACTTACGAGAGACAAAGATGGAGAGGCAAAGGGTGGGAAACTTAGGAGAAGGATTCAGCAGCAAGGGGTAGTTTTGGCAACGACTAAAGGTAGGGGAACGTAGAGGGACAAGGACGAGGGAGTGAGGTCGCAAATGTGACAGAAGAGGCACTATTAGGAGAAGAGAGAGAGAAGCTTACTTAGGAGAGAGAGAGAGAGAGAGAGAGAGAGAGAGAGAGAGAGAGAGAGGTCGGTGGGATGGGGGACCTAGGGTTTCTTAGAACAGATCGAGGGGAGGGGCCTAAAGTTGAACTTTGAATGTTGAAGTGATGAGATTGAACCGGAGGATGGGGTATTAAGGTCCTAAGCACTTAAAACGGCATCATTTTACCCTTTGAAAACAATGTCGTTTTATACAATAATGCGGATATGGTGAGGTGTACAAAGTGTTTTGACTTTGTTTAGGGCCTTTTGGGCTGGGCTTCGAGGGTTTTGGGCTTTTAAACCCTCTTTTTTTTGTAAACCTTGTTTTGAGCCTTTTTTCCTAAACCCTAAATCAAATCTTAAACTAATTTAATCTGTTTTTTAGCCATAGCTTTTTTTATTATGGGTTCTATAATTGTTTTATCACTAACTTTAATTGTTAATTAGTATTGATTATTAAAAATTACTATTTAATTAGTGTCTAATTACATATTATGATACTATACTATTACATGTTCTTAACTCATTATAATATTTTAATGTCTAACTTAACTTGTATTATTGTATTTAATTATTGTTACTATACTAAACTTAAAGTATTGCATGTTATTATATTAGTTTCTAACTTAATAATATACTAGACTTAGTATTTGTAACAACCCGATCCTAAAATTAGGCCATAAAATAAGTTTTATGTATTTTCATATTATTATTAAATAAAAATTGATTTATTGTTATTATTATACTATTATCACTTTATCAAATTCATGCCATTAATAAGTTGCTAATTTTAATTTGAAGTAGTGTCATTATTTTTATTCTTCAATAGGATGAGTGTAGTGGATTACTTTAAACTTCCACATTCTCCCTCTCCTCTAGGAAGTTTCTTTTCTAAATGTTTTCATCTCCTTTTGTACATTACTCCTTCCATAACTGACTAAACGAGCATCTTTAAAACCTCTATCTGCCCACCGCCTTCAGATGTTTTCTTGGTTCAAAGTTTTTGACAATCTTGTAAGCCTTATGGTGATTTCTTAGTCCCAAAGATTAAGGCAATCAGGTTGCCTACTTATATGCCCAAATCTCTGCTGTTATAACCTCTCATTCCCCCACAATATTCCATCCCTATCCTCCATGCTGGTAGCCTTTTGCTCCTCATCTCTCAAGAGTAAATAGCCATACCCCACTGCCTTGCACCAACCACCGTCGAATCAAATTGAGAAGAAGAAGAAGCCCCAACCCGTACCAATGCATGGAGAACGTGCACGAGTGTATTGGCTCTTGGTGCACAACCATAACCCACTGCAGTGAGCCAACCTGTTCATCCTTCGGATGCCACCACATCCAAACAATCTCGTTAATTATGCATAGCACTTCAGAAATCTTCCCAAAAATTGCAGCAGACACTCCTCAGCACTTCTAGGGCTGTAAGAGATCTAGACCGGGCCAATAGTCTTATTGGTCGATATTGGATTGTGGTTTTTTTGGACCAGATTGAGACCGATCAAATGTATATATATAAATATTTAATATATAATATTATTGTATATAGTAGTTGTATGAGTTAATTATGTAATTTTCATTCAAGGGATCACTGTTGGCCATATATACAATGAAATTATTTAATATTCATTAACTGTATATAAAATGTTAAAGAGATCACTTAATTTCATTAATCATATATATCAAATGAAAAAATGTTCATGGACCGAATCAGAACGAATGGATCGACTAGACCGATAGCTAATGGTTGAGTTCGGCAAAAATTATGCACCGAAATTTTCGGTACGTGACTCTCCTCGGACTGAACCAGACCAAACCAATTACACCACTAGGCACTACAAGGCATCGTGAAAACTCACTACCAGCAAAGAACACAACACAACCACGGCCCTATACCTCCACATACCATCATAAACAAATCAGAGCACAAAGAGATCACCACGCAAGGCAATGCAACCGTCACTCTCTGCTTGGCGATACCAAGAACAAAGTATGCCACCATCACTCAACCACAAAGAGAGGATGCTAGCTCCGCCCTACACCGCCTTAGACCATCATAACTCCTTCCCTTCCCATGGCAAGCCAAAGTACCACTAAATCATGATAGCCATCGCGAGCTATCTAACACCGAAAGAACCCATGCCCATGAATCACCCATGGTAACCACCCCCATATCGTCGAAAACAACCCAAAAAGCCTTTAGATTTGCTGCACACCACTTTCCGTCGATGTGTCTCTATCACAAACCATCATTTCCTTTTCCCATCGCTTTTCTTCCCTAACAGCACAAAAATCATTTTTCTTCTCGGTCTAACGACACTACTCTGCCCCCAAAGCCTTGTCGTGATTGAACTCTGTCTGGCCACCTAGAACGACCGTCGCCTGGCGTCACTTTCTCCCTCTCGGTAAGCTCTATTGCCAACACTCTTTCACTCTCATGTGTGATATCAAGTGAAAATGAGCTTATATACATTCGTTACCCCAATGTGTAAAAGGGCAGAACTTTAAGTTTTATTACCCGCATATCCTCTGATCCATGGGAGTAGCATTTTAGGTAGGGGTGTAACCGGTCCGATCTAGTCCGATTTTGAACAAAAGTTAGGACCGAACCGATATACACTGGCTTTGCATTTTCAAAAATCAATTACACACCAGTTACCATCCTAAACCGGTACCTCCAATTTTACCGGTTCCAGTCCGGTTTAATCCCGTTTTTCGGTTTTAGTCAAATGAAAATTTATCATAAAAAATATGTTTATAAAAATAAGTTGCTTTAAAAAAATCTGTTTTATTTAAAATCTATTACTATTTACAAAAATCTGCTTTAGAAAGAAAATTTGTTATGTAAAAAAAATCTTCTATAAAAAAACTGCTATAAAACAAAAATTGAAAGCAGAAATCTGTTGTAAAAAAACATCTGCTATAAGCCTATAAATATAATTGCTACAAAACTTAAAACAAAAATTTTCATGTTTAAGATTATAATTTTATGTTATAAATTATAATAACATTATTTTATATATAATTATAATTTATATTATTATTATATATATTATATATAAATTTTATATAATATAAAAAGTATTATATATAATATTAAAAAAATTAATTTAAAATATATATTACAGTGAACCGGTCCGGTCTGGTCCTAAAAATCATAGAATCGACCGGTACCAGCTGGTTTTGGAACTAAGAGAACAAGTCCCAGACCGGACATGTTTCGCTGGTCCAGTCCGATTTTCCGGTTAATTTTCACACCCCTAATTTTAGGTATAAAACTTTTATTCTCGACGTGTATTAATTGGACTTGATTTTAAATAGGCTTGATTTATTTTAGAAAATTCTAATATTGTAAATTGGAATGAGTTAATATATAAGTTGGGCTTGTGTTAATGTGATCAATAAGACCTAGTTTAGAGATTAACAATATAGCAGTAACAAATGTGTATTTTATCTATTAAGTCATCAAGCACCCCAACCTGTTAATGTAGTGTAAGAAATCATTTAAAAGTAGCCACATGTTGAAACAGTTTAATAAAACGGTTTAAAGATGTTAATAAATGTTAATTATAAAAAAATGTTAATAAAATGGTTTAAAGAAATATATGTTCCTCCATTTCAAGATGTTTACGCTTTGAAAGTTGGTGGTAAAGAAGGAAGGCAAACCGTTTTGTGAATAGAAGTACTGGAGATAGAAACCAAGTGTGAATGAAAGCCAGATCAATATCGTTGATCCTAGTTGGTAATATAGAATTGCCATTATGATTTTAAGTCATCAAGATTATTTGGAAATTAAACTAGATGTTCATATTTTAATGAGATGATAGTATTAAAGGAGACGAAGTATAGGTGTGAACGTCATGTTTTGTACACCTTTGGGCTAGGTTCTAGTAACTCGGGTCTTGATCCTCGCCCCTGCACACAAAGAGAAAGAGGGGGCCTTGGTGAATGCTGGGGAGTCTCCGATACTTAGGTTAGTATATCTCCTTAGTTATTTGTGCGAGAGCTTAGAGAAATCAGAAAGAGTTCTTTATACCTGGAGGTTGGTTTCTATAGCAGATTTTGGGACAACTCATACCTTGCCTTAGGGGGCTCATGTCACTTCAACTATTTGTTTAATCGAAATACTTTAATGTGGCATAGAGTTCGGAAAGTGGCGCCATTAATTTGGCATGGCTCCCTGACTACACTTAAGCCTGCAAGTGATCATTGTTGAACCTCTACATGCCTGTTGTCAGGAGATCGAGGGCCCTCCACATCTCTCACCCACCTACTTGTACAGGTTCTCGGGGCTGGGCGTTACTGGGTGTGTTAGGGTGGCGAGTCCCGTCTGTCCCAATATTTCATCTTTTCTGCGTGAAGGTTGCTCTAGCGGTTGGCCTTGCTCACAGGCCAAGTGCCCCATGGAGGCCCAATGACTTTTCTTAGAGGAAGGTCATTGAGTCAGTTTGGGCTTTTCCGTGCTCCTTTCGAGGCCCCCTTTTGGGCTTGTTACTCAGGTCTTTAGGTGGGAAAATCCTTTAACAGTTATTCCGCCAATTCCAATCGGGCTAGTCTAGTAGGAATTCGCTCATGCCTTTTATCTTTTTATTCTTGTTTTCCTATAGTTGCATCCATTGAACTCTCCCACCTTTGAAATTGTTGGTCATTATTGTTCTCGGCCTTGTTACATGTCAGGCACTTGGTACTTGATGATACCCGCATGCCTTTTTTGTCATTAACGATGTCCTTTGTGCCTCGTTTACTTCTCTTTGAATCCTTCTTCTGTGTGTATCCTGCCTCCACTTCTTTCATCTTTAAATTCTCATGGCTCCCAGGAACTCTTCTCGCCGTACTCCCAAAAGCTCCAAGCCTACCAAACCTTCTGGCTCCCCACGGACTCCTGAGGACTTAAACCCTCCTAAGGTCAGTACTGAGTCATAAAGNTCACGATGTGCTTGACTACCTTCGTCTGGCACCTGCTTAATTTCACCTAAATGTGTTGAGGATCTTTGTGTTGTGTTGTGTCATTTGGTAGCGAGTGTTGGAGGAGGTAGGTTCTAAGTTCCCTGACCTAATTGCTCGCGAGTTTCTCCATACCCACAATCTTTTGAAGCAAAATGGCAACACATGTAGCTTTCGGTCTATTCATGCATTGGCTCATTTAAAACTGCAGTACAATAGGGTGAAGGGGTGGAGTCGGAGCTTCTTTTCCTTATCCGGCAAAGGGTGGGAGCTTCTGGTTTGCCAGGTCAACTGGCGTGACTACCTCGTTAATGCCATCTAGGGAGTTGTTGGTGCGGACAAAGTTTCAGACCCTCAACAACTCTTGAGGAAGTGATCTGGATCGAAATCATTTGCGCCTGGGTGAACACTCAACCGAATGACATTTTTTCCCAGGCCTTGTTGGATGTGGTCAGCCTTTGGTGGTACTTGGCTCCCCTGGCCAACATGCATTTTGCAGATCAGACCAAACCGATGCAATCAACAGTTCCACAGGTTCGTAGGCGATCCCTTAGCCCGCCGGTGGAGGGGAAAGGGAAAAAAACCCAAGAGGGACGCTCATGCCAAAACCAGTTCTGACTTGACACCTTTGCCCCCCCCCCCCCCCGGGGTAGTCTTTTGGTTCCTGTGCTCATTCAGCGGCCAAAGCCATCCTCGGAGAGGGGAGAGAAGCCTACCTCGTCTCCCAACACTGCATCTTCTTCTCCTTTGCCATGGGAGGCGAGCGGTGTTACACACCCTGGGGGGCCCTCACAATCCTTTCAAAAATTTCTTCTTTGACCTCGCTAGGCAATGCGGGGATTGTGGAACTCTCACCCAGACAGGAGTTGCTCTCCTTACAATTATATAGGGTCATTTTGGACCACCCTACCTGAGAGTCCCAGGTAGTGGTCCCGTCCCCCGAGATTGACATCGAGATGGTTCCCTCACCTGTGTCCGAGGGACGTCCTGCTAAAGGCAAGGATTTCTTTGACTGGGTTTATATCCCAGAATCTCCCATTGCTTACTCCCTCAAAGCTAGGGTTGTCTCATCCAAGACTTTTCCTGACGGTGACGAAGGAACAAATTTGTTTTCGGGAAAGAAGTGGCGATGGCGGTGTCTTGAGATGTGGGGGTTCTGGTTGATGTGCTCGAAGCTGAGGCTACGATGGTGCTAGTTGAGGTTAATAAGGCTTGGGCTGTTGTCACTGCCGTTGGGGCTTTGTTGCCCTCCATTTACACTATCCTGACCTTAGTATCAACGGCAACAGGGGTTGAGGTTGTGGCTGTTATGGCAAACATTGGGTCCTTAATGTCCTTCACTAACACCATCCCAAAACTTGGTGTCGACAAGAGCCGATGTCGAGGAAGGGATGAGAGTGGCGCGGGAGACTGAGGTAGCTCTCCCCGGTCCTGACATTGATGTGTTGGTGGCCGATGAGATTCCAGTAGTACCCTCGGGGCCAGGTTGGAGAGGATCCTTAGCATGTAGCAGAAGGTGAAGGTGAAGGTGAAGGTGAAGGTGAAGGTGAAGGTCAGGGAGGTCCATTCCCAGTGGAGTTCGTGTGAGGTGCTGAAGCATCGAGATCGATGGTCCCCTGGTCTAGAATGGTCGAGAATCCTTCTGATGCTGCTCCAAGGTCAGCAATAAGCGGGGCCTTTTTGACCCTGTCCAAGAAATGGTTGGGAAGTTTAGGGGGTTCTCTTTCGGGATTGGTTATCAACTCATTACATTCCTCTTTATGTTTTCGCGGTGCATTTTGCTTTGGTACTAACTTGAAAACTTTTATGGTAGGGTGTGGAGCGGTTGACGGCCTTCATTGTGGATGACCGAGAGGGGTTGGAAGGTGAGAACCATTTACTCTGATTCTTGGGGTGATTGACTTTGCACCACACTAAGAAAGAGAGGGTGAGGAAAGAGAAGCTGAGGAAGCCATCGTTAAGGTGCAACTCAGTCCCCTGTGGAGGCAGAAGAGGATACTCCAGCTTCGTCACCAAAGGGCCCAACTCAAGTCTGACTTAGCGAGGTCACGGGAAGAGGCTGGTTCTTGGCATCTTGAAGCAACGCTCACTATGAAAGCAAGGGACAACCTTCAGGAATCCCTCAATCACCAGCTTGAGGAGCAAGAAAAGCTTCGATCTGAGAATTTGTGGTTGGGCAAGCAGCATAACTCCAATGCTCGGGTATACAAGTGGCTTGAGGGAAGGTACAAGGATTTCTCCGAGTATTTGAAAAACAAGTGGGAATATCTCAAGGCTAGGTCCCAGAGGGTGAAGGACTTGGAGTTCGAGAATGTTGTGGCTCGTGCTGGGGAGTCTAGAGAGAAGAGTTGGGCTAATGTGTTGGAGACTTGGTTGGTCGAGGTCGATCGTACTGTAGCCATTCATGAAGCAACTATTGAGGACCTCCGTTCCCTCCATGATCAAGCCAAGGTCGTCATCTCTCAGCTACGCGCCGAGTTGTTACAGATAAGTTTGGTTCGCAATGATGCCTAATCTTATGGCTACCTGGAGGGTTTGGAGAGAATGAGGAACCATGTGCTCCTTAATCCCTAGAGAAATTTGAGGGCATTAAAAGTGTAGGACCTCCCTTCGGACCTGGCGACGTTGAAGTGAGGAAAAGCTAATCTCGAGCATACTTCCAGACAACCCCACCAGCTGAATTCTTCCTTCTTGTATCTTTGTGCTTTCATTTTTCTTCATCTGTGTCTGTACTTCGTAATGATATTTATGGATTTTCCTATACACACTTTTCTCTCTTCTTGTGTTGGGGAGTATAATGAGCAAGGGTATGGGTGCGATGCTACTTGTGTTATGAACAACCTTAAGTAGAACTTATCCATTATTGTAATCATAAACTTGGACCGTCTCAATTTGTTACTGCCGATTTGGGAGTGGGCCTCCTCGGTGGTTAACACTGGGTAGTCAAGGGACTGGGCCCATATTCCACCAGGGGAGAGGTTAGGGCACCTTAGGCTAAGCCCTCCTCTTTGGTCTGCTCAGGGAAGTAAGTTGTTAGATAGTAGAGAAGTTATCACACTTTCTTCTGTAAGGTAAGTAGGAGGCATTTGATAATATTGCAAAAATAAAACAAGTTAGTGTAACTGATCTCCAATTATGGCTGCGGAATTTGCAAATTTGATGAGATCTGAGGTGCAGTGAAGATTTGAGGCATTATTCACTTGGTGTGCGTTATTCATTCAATGGAGGTGGAGTGTGGCGAAAATCTAAGGTATTAATCATTTGGCATTCCTTTTTAGGAGATGGCATCCCGTAGGAGTAATGTTGGGTAGTTGAAGGAAGAAACCCACTCTCCACCGAAGGAGAGGTCGGGATGCCTCGGGCTAAGCCTGCATCTTTGGTCCCTCCGGGGAGGTAAGTTGCTGAACAGTTGAGGAGCTAGTCTGCTCTTCACTATGATGGGGGCTCTGAGTAATTTACTGGGCATCTGAGAGACTGGACCCTCTCTCTTCCGTGAAAGAGGTCGAGTTACTAGGGGGCTAGACCCTCCTATTGATTCTCACAGGGGGGTAGATGTCGGGCAGTTTGAGACTGGACTAGGTCCCACCAGTTGCCATCACAGGGAAGGTAAATGTCAGGTCAAGCTGGAAGGCAATCGAGAGGCTAAGTCCGCTCTCCGTCACGAGAGGGATAAGATGGCCCTAAGGCACATCCCATCCACCAAAGGCTGGACCCTCAATTGCAAGAGGAATAAAGCAACCTTTAGGCGTAACCCATCCCTTTGGGACCTCGCAGGGAGGTAAGTGTCGGACAGCTAAAAAATTGGGTCTGCTCTTCATCATGATGGGGGTCGAGGTAACTTGTCGGAGCCAAGAGCCTAGACCCATTCTCCCCCATGTGGGAGGTCGAGCCGCCTGCCCACCTATTAACTCTCACAGGGAGGTAAGTTGTCGAGCAGTTTGGAACTGAACTCACTCCTACCCGTTGACATGATAGGGAAGGTAAGTGTTGGGTCAAGCTGGCACTGATCCCAGTCTTCTCTATGGCGGAGGTTGGAGTAAGTTGCTGGGCAGCCGAGAGGCTAGACGAGCTTTCCATCGCGGGAGGGATAAGATGACCTTAAGACACATCTCATATTTTAGTGCCCCACGGGAAGGTAAGTTATCTGGCAATTTGGGATGGACTTGCTCCCTTCTGTTGACACTCAAGAAGTGTCGGGCAGCCAAAGGCTGGGCCCTTCTCCTTTAGGATAAAGTAGCCTTTTAGGTGCAATCCATCCCTTTGGGGCCTTGCAGAAAGGTAACTTGTGGGTGATGGAGATTACATCTCTGGAGGGAAGAGTCAAGATGTGAATAGGCGAGATGTAATTTATTCTTAAAAACCACACTTTCATTAATAGAGTTTATACCATTGGCATGATAATATAAATTACAAGTTAAAGACTTTTTTAACAATAAAACTTTCGTAGATGCTCGGCGTTCCAGGGGTGTGGCAACTCATTCCCTTAGGAGTCTCGAAGCCAGTAGAGCCCGAGCAGTTGTTGGCGGTGACCATGTAAGGGCCTTCCCACCGAGGGCCCAGTTTCCTTACGTCTCAGATAGTCGTCCTTGTCTGTTTTAGCACTAGGTCCTTGACCTCCTCTAGCAAGTCAAGTTGTTCTTTTAGTCATTCATTGTTGGAGTTTTGCTTGAAGTGCTGCACCCTGTAAGTAAAAATCCCGACCTCGAACAGTGGCATCGCCTTATGACTGGAAGTGAGAGTGAAAGGGGTTTCTCCCATTGAGATCCTTAATGTGGTCCGGTATGCCCATAAAACTCTGGGAAGCTCCTATGCCCAGGTGCCCTTTCTGTTGCTAAATTTCTTTTTGAGTATTCCCATCAGTGTTGCCTCCACCTGCCCGTTGGACTGAGAATGTCCTGGAGACGAACACAAGATAACTGCGTCTTCTTCAACCCTCAAGACCCATTCTCTCAGTCAATCATCCATGTTGTCGTCGTCTTCCAGCCCAAACGGTAATCTCTCTTCCTTGCTCCTCTCTCCCTCTTCTCTATGTAGGCTTTCCTCTCCCTCTTCTCTTTCTATTTTCTCTTCATCGAGTGATTGAATCACTGTGTGTTTTGCTTTGCAAGGACCATTGATGTGTTGAACCCCTTTCCCTACTGATGAATCGTCGTCCAGAAGGTTGGACGATTTCCTCTGCAAATCTGTCACAAGAAAATCGCGATTTGGGTAACTGGTTTGCTACATATCATTTTGACAAACTGCTATTTTTGCTCCGTGATTTGCTGAGTATGGCTTAGACTTTCATAGTTTCAACATTTTTTGGGTTCTTACATGGGTTTCAATTTACACTCTGTTCAATTTTCTTACATGGGTTTCGTTTTACACTCTGTTTCGATTTACATGGGTTTCGATTTACACTATGCTTATTAATGTGGAATTTATTCTAATGAGACAATATGGACTAACTCCAAAAAAATTGAGGCAATAATGCAGAACTATAAGACAATAATGAACTTTCTCACCCTGTTCCGTTATCATTTTGGGGCAGTCAAAGTAAAAAATATGAGATTCCATAACTTTTGTTGGATTATAAGTTTGTACTGAAATAAGCTTGATGTGCATTTGTTAACACCATTTGATTCAAACACAAATTTATTTGGCAAACTGATTTTTGGAAACAATTGCAACTTGGTTGCTGCGCAACATCTCCTATGTATATTTATCTCTCAAACTAGTACACAAACATAAGATGTTCCTCAAACAAAAAGTACTTATGGATCATGCATACAAAGAGATGACCACATTTGAGGTGTCTACTGTTTCAAATAAGTTGGGTTTTCTTTTATTGATTGCATTTTACTAAGTATTTTCATTGATAAAATAAAAGCATTTGAAGAAACCTGAATATTTAATTAGTGTGTGTGTTTCTACATTACAACTTAACGATGCGGCCAAAAGAAAAATCAAGGCTTTGTTGATTTCAGCTCTTCATTTTTGAATTATAGATCATTATCCATGTTCAATTGCTATAATCCACTCACCTTAATCTATATCTAAGAAGCTATGTGAATCTTTAATCAGTTCTTGTGTAGTTGGGTTGTGCCCCTTTGCATCCAACTAAGTCATAAACGTGAATAATTTATATAAGACTACTGCAACCAAATTCATAGGCACCCAAAAGTGACAGCCTCTTGCCTTCTTATCCTCTTCTTTTTTATGCCCACCAAAGCTTTTTCATCCCATCTGTTCTTATCTGTGATATCCATCATTTCTGGAAAAACAAAGAAGAGTGTTTTGGTTTGCAAGGCAAAAGAACAAGAATTTGGTATTGAGTTTAAAAGAAATTTGCCAGATTTCAGAACTGAAAGAGCTAAAATAGTTCAAATGACACGAATGTAATTCTAGGAAATTGGTATGAACGTGACTCTCACTTTACTTTTAAAAAGAAATTGCTTTGCATTTGTTTATTGTGCACTTATAGCTATTGGAGAGTGATCATGATCAAAGTGTTTGGTGTATTCAATGTTTTTGGCCTAATCTCTTGTACCAATGTCTAATTAAGTTTCTTTCACGTATTTCTTTATTGGAAAAAAACGTTGTTGCAAAGCCAAAGAAGTCAATAGTACTAAAAATAATGGGAGACATGTTTGTTTAGTACCATGTTTTGTTGGATTGAAATGCAAAGCTCTCTTGCCATTTTTACTCTACCTTGAGCAATGTATTGTGTTGGGTGAAATTTGGGACTGCATATATGTTGATGTTATATCTGGTGATAATGTGGTGATGGGTGGGACTGCATACATGGGATTGTATAAAGTTGGAATCTTGTAAATGTGCTGGAACCTTGTGAATTTGGACTTGAATATTAGGTAACTTTTCTGATTCCTTGAAAATTTAATATTTTTTAAGGATGGACACACATTTTGATGATGACCCATTCTTCACCACTCTCTTACAAAGTGGAGGAGAAGGTTGTAATAGCACCCCAACACAACATTCTAATATTGTGGTCCAACCAACTCCCAATAATAGTGAAAAGAGGTATCCTTCAAAAAAAGTTCAAAGAGTGCATCTTTCACTATAGATGAGGATAACCTCCTCATCTCAGCTTGGCTCAACATTAGCATTGATGTGATAAGGGGTATTGATCAAAAGTCCACTCAAATGTGGGAAAGAATTACCACATTTTATCATGAATATTAAAAACCGAACATTGCCAACCGTTCTAAGGGCTCTTTGATGAATTGGTGGTCCACAATTAAAAAATTGACAAATAAGTTTGGTGCATATATAACATAGATAGAGTCATTGCACCCGAGTGATGCAATAGAGCAAGACAAAGTATGTACCATTTTTCTTTTAATCATGCAATTATGTTGGACTTATTTATGAACTAACAAATATTCCTTCACCTTTGTAGATTGAGAAGGCAAAGATGTTGTACAAAGAGATGCTAGAGTGTAATTTCACAATGGAGCACTGTTGGTGTCTTCTGAGACACCAACCAAAATGGCAGCAACATATATCCACCTTTGGTAAGAAAAGAAGGCCACAAGAAAAAGAGTTTGGGGAAGTTGTTGTTGATATAGCCGAGGAAGACCTGGAGGTTCTTACTGAGAGACCTACATGCAAAAAAAGCTGAGAAAAAAAAGAGAGAGGAAGCGGAAGTATATGGAAGGCAAAGATAGACCAAGATTGCCTTAGCTAAAATGACCGAGGATAAAGCAACGACCATGGAAGAGCGGAAAAATGTTGTGTTGAAGGCAAACAAAAAAAGCTCAACAGCATTTAAATTAAAGAAGAAGAAGTTCAAGACAAAGATGATGATGCTAGATCTAAGTGGCATGAATGCCATACAGCAAGAATATTTCCATAATATTCAACTAGCGATTTTTAAGGAATCGAAGTCCTATTTCGGAGGTACATCTACATCTCATTTGACATCTTATGGAGATGTCTACCTTCTAATGTTGGTAGTTTTAAATTTTTTTGGAATTTAGTAGTTGCCCAACCACATGTGGGCTGGATAAATATGTGGCTGGGTAGCAACTAAATGTGTGGACTGTTTATTATCTTTATACTAGGAACTAAACTGTGTTGTTAATTTGTGGACTGTTTTGGTAATTTGTGAATTGATATTATCTTTTGTATTAGAAACTATGTTGGAAATTATCTTTTGGTATTTATATATACTGTTTTGGTAAGTTGTGGACTGTGATGGTGTCGTGTGTTGCTAGTTTAGCTTCAGGTTGGACTTGATTATTATGTTGGTTCTAGTGGCATGTATTGTGGCATGATAGCTTTAGGTGCATTGTTGGTTCAGCTTTAGCTTCCAGTTGTCTAGTGGCATGTATTGTGACATGATAGCCATGATCTTTGTGTTCATGCAAGACTACAAATGGGAAGATTTTTTTTTGCTTTTAGCTAGTATATACTATATAGAGATAATCTAGGAAGCAATTCAACAAGTTTGATGACGTGTACTTGATGAAGTAGATCATCAACATGTCTTGAATGATTTAATTATTCCTTTATATGAAGGTGTTTGTTGAGTGTTTTGTAACCAACTAAAAGAATGCATTTTTATTTTATAAATAATAGAAGTACTACAAATTACCACATTCAAATAATAGAAGGGTTGGCAAAAACTAGTTTGTTGGTTTCAAGAATTGTTGTATAAAAATTTTTTTTGTCAAATATTATTAAAATATCTTAAGTGTATTTACAAAATATTAAAAAAAAATATTATTAAAATACATAATATTATATTATTTTAACTTTAAGATGGCTAGTCTAATGTGGACTCACTAGTCAAAAGTTGATACTATAGCCAAAAGTTGAGATTCTAGCCAAACTTTGGACTTGGCATTGCAAATGCTCTTAAAGAAGTAGTCCACCGCCACCACTACAAATCTTACTCCGCCTTTGCTTGGGAGAGGGGGCCCACTAGGTCAATTCCCTACTGGGGGAAGGGCCATGGTGAGGTGATTGACATTAGTTCCTCTGGTGGGCAATGAGGCTCTTCGGACTATTCTTGACATTTCCTATACTTCCGCATGTACTCCTCGGCATCCTGGAAGACGCGAGGCCAGTAATATCCTGCCCTCATCACTTTGCCTGCCAAAACCTTTCTCCCAGACTAGTTGCCATATATTTCCACGTGTACTTCTTCTAGCACGTATTAGGCCTTTTCGAACGAGATGCACCTTAGGAGAGGTGTGGAGTAACCCCTTTTATACAGGATTCCCTCGAGTAGGGTGTAACATGCTGCCTTGTTCCTGATCTTTCTAGCTTCCCATTTGTTATAGGATAGCTCGTTGGTGTCTATGTACTTGATAATATCCAATGCCCATTCCGAGGCTCCCGGCTTTACTTCTACAATTCCAATTCCTAAGACGGGTATCTCAACAGTCCTGATCAGCATTTGTTCTAGCAGAGGAAAATCTTCTTGCCCGAACGCTATTTACACCAACTTATCCGCCTTTTAATTCTGATAAGCTCTTGGCACTTGTTGGATCTGAAAGTACTTAAAGTGGGCGCTTTCGTTGTTCTATTAGTGTTATATACTTCTTCAATTTTTCACTCTTCGTAGCGAACTCTCCTCGTACTTGATTGACCACTACCTAAGAATCACCTCGCACCTCTACCTCTTCCATGACCAAAGACTTGGCAATCACCAGACCAGAGAACAGTGCCTCATACTTTACCTCATTGTTTGTGGTTTTAAATGCTAACTTAATAGCATAATCATACTCCTTGCCCAAATCTGTAACAATATGCACCCACACTTCCCCTCCAGCTCGGCAGGCCGAACCATCAACATAGACTTTCTAGGACTTCACGGGAGTTGCATGTTCGACATTTTTAGGGAAGCTGGTGTATTCCGCCACAAAATCTGTCAACTCTTGTCCTTTAACAGAATTTATGGGTGCTTACTAGATGTCAAACTGGCTCAGTTCCATGACCCATTTTGTAAGGTAGCCTGAATTTTCCTATCCTTGTAGGATCTTCTTCTGGGGGGTTTTAGTGAGGACCCTTACTAGGTGAGCTTGGAAATACGGGCAGAGTTGTCGGGTGGTCACTACTAAGGCGAAGTTGGGCTACTATATGCGTGGGTATCTAGCCTTTGCTCCCCGTTAAGCCTGGCTAGTGTAGTACATTGACTTTTGGATTCCCCCTTTGTCATGTACCAAGATCGAGGAAGCCGCCTGTAAAGAGACTAATACCAGGACCAAAGTCTCTCCACATCTGGGTTGGCTGAGCAGTGGAAGGCTAGTGAGATATTTCTTGAGAGCCTCGAATGCTTGGTCGCACTCATCATCCCATGCTCTCACTTTCTGCAATGCCTTAAAAACAGTAGGCACTTGTCGTTACACCTCGACACAGACCTATTAAGGGCCACTATCCATCCTGTTAGTTTTTGTACTTCATTGATACTTTGAGGAGGGGCCATCTAAAGTATGGCTTCCACTTTCTTCTGGTTAGCTTCTATTCCCTATTCTGAAACCATGAATCTCAAGAACTTCCTAAAGCCTACACTAAAGGCACACTTCGTAGGGTTTAGTTTCATCTGGTACTACCGTAATACAGCAAAGGTTTCCCAGAGGTCGATGAGGTGTTGTTCGGGAGCTCCGCTTTTGACCAGCAATTCATCCACATAGACCTCCATGTTCCTCCCTATATAATTCTTGAATATGCAGTTGACCAGCCGCTAGTAGGTGGTCCCTGCATTTTTTAGTCCAAATGGCATGACATAGTAGCAGTATAATCCCCTATTGCTGATGAACGAAGTCTTTTCTTCATCGTCAGGGTTCATGCAGATTTGGTTGTACCCGGAGTAGGCATCCGTAAAGTTAAGCATGCAATTATCAGCCATAGAGTCGACAATCAGATCGATGCGGGATAGCGGGAAGCTGTCTTTCGGGCAAGCTTTATTCAAATTGGTGAACTTAACATACATTCTCTACTTGTCATTTTGCTTCTTTACCAACACCACATTGAACAGCCAGTCTCGATAATGTGCCTCATATGAAGGCTGCCACAAGTAATCGGTCTACTTCTGTGGTAATGGTAGCATCTCACGTTGAAGTTCCAGTGTTTTTGCCTGACTCCCTTGGCTTTTGGGTCCACACTCAGGTGGTGTGGTATAATCTTTGGGTAGATTCCTGACACGTTCTCATGATTTCAGGCGAATACATCCTCATTTCAACTGTCATCCCATTGCCAATCCTAACTGTAGCTTCCAAGCGACCTGAGTTCAAGGGGATTAACTCTAGTGGTTCATTCGGCTCCACCTTCCTAAGTGCATGTTCATCTCGGATCTCTCCATCTGTTGTGGTGTGTTCAGGCAAGGGCGGGAGGATGTGGCCATCGTCCGGGTGGTGGACTAAAAGCATCCCTCTATCCCTTGGCTTCAATTCCTGTACGTAACACTCCCATGTCAAGACCTACTCTCCCTAAATTTCTTCTACTCCCTGAGTGGTAGGGAACTTCATCTTTAAGTGGCCTTCAAGTTATTGAGGGTAGGTCTGCCAAGTATGGCATTGTACAATGAGGGGGTTTTGACCACTAAGAAGTCGATCATGACAGAAGTTGTATAGGGGGTTCTATTAGAGACCTCGGTCAAGTCCCTAAACACTATGTTCTCCACGTCTAGGATCTCCTTGTGATGATCGAATGCCCGTTCTTCTCTTGCTTGATTCTCAAACAAAGGTGACAATGGTGATGATTTGGACAAGGTGAGGTTAAGTGTTTAGGCTAGATGAAGTGTATGGAGTGATGGAAAAATTGACTAAGTGTTTGGGTGGCTAGGTGAAAAGTGGTGCACGACACTAAGGTGACTTAGGGTTGGCGCCACTTGAGGGTTTAGGTTTAGGGTTTGGTTGATGGTTTTGGGTTTAGGAGATGGAAGATAGGTTTAAGGTTTGGAGGTGGGTGGCTAGGGCTGCCGAAATGTAGAAGAGGGAGATATTTTAGGAAAGATTCCTAAGTGGTAGGAATCCTTATGGAAGAAGGATATTTCGGTTTTGGCTTGTTAAGGCAAGTCAAAGGTTGGCTTGAGTTGTTTTAGGAAAAAGAGATTTAAGGAATTGAATGTGATTGACAATTCCTTAAATCAAAGGATTTGATTTGGAAGAGGTCAAGAGTGCAAATAAGGGAAGTGTTACCTTATTTGAACTAGGGTTTCGGCTAGGGTGAGGATGGGATGGAAGGAGGGTATTATGGGAAGTGGTTTATTTATGGAAGGTAGGGCAAACAAGTGTTGGTCAAATTATGCTAGTGGTGGAGGATCAAATGGATGATGGAAATCTCTTGTTGGCCGAAACTCACAAGAACAATGATGAACAATACAAGATCAATGCACATAAATAATAAGATCAATGAAAACTAATGGAAGACAAGAGAGTGAATGAAAAATATTTATAAGATTGATAAAATGAATCACACTTATTCACGAATTGCAAAGTGTGATTCTCTCCTTAGGGATTCATGAATTGCACCCCAAAGAGCCCAAGTGCTAAGCACCGAAAATGATCTCAAGAACATTGGCCGTCCACAAAAGGAATTTGTCAAAAGATCCTAAAGCAAGAAAAAGATGTCCTATTTATAAGAAAAACAAGTTGAAAACCCCCAATAGGTCCCTTTGAAATAAATGAAATAAAATAATTAAAATAAATGCAATAAATAAAGATAGTGGCATGGACCACATGGTCGTGGCATGCATGAGCCAATAGTTCGGCTAAGGTGGCGCATGGGGTCAAACTTTGGCTTGTTCTCATGCTGAAAATGCTATTTTTAAGGTTTAGCTTGACTGTGGCTTGACCTTGGCTCGAGCCAAGGTTCACTCGACTCCGCTCGAGCAAAAACAATCCCAGAGCTCCGCTCAAAACTCGCTCGACTCAGCTCAAGCGAATACAACCCAAGAGCTTCACTTGACACTCCGCTCGAGCAATATGTGTGCGATTTTACGTGGGAGTCTAATCAGCATGGCCTGCATGCTGGGCGCCCCGTGCGTGTCAAGGCACGGGCCAAGGCATGCATGTGGCCGGTCCATGGGCATGCTGAGCGCCCCATGTGTGACAAGACACGGGCCAAGGCATGCTCGTGGCATGATCAAGGAGCATATCCCGGACATGGCTAGGACATATGCCGTGGTTTTAGAGGCAACTTTACGTGGGGGTCTAACAGTTCTGCCTACCAGGGAATTTATATAGTAAAGTAGTTGGTCTTCAACTATTAATCACCACTTCTCTGATTTTGTTGAGTCATCGTCCACAACCTTTGAGCTTCTAAAGTCTTCCTATTTCTACAAAACTCTTGAAGATGTCAAGCTATGAGAATTGGTACGAGGAGCTCTTCAACAAATTCTTTACGTTGTTAGTCAAAGTCGAAGCTTTATGGCTACGGTGCATTTTATGGCTCACAGGTCAAACTTCCAGTTCTAGGTTTCACTTATGAATGTCCGCATAAAAGCAACAAGTTTATGAGAGAGAGAGAGAGCGAGAGAGAGAGAGTAGGGGTGGGGACTTACCCAATTCGTATTTGGTGCTATAGGGATTTACATCACCAAGTCCATACATAACTGTGACAAAATACCTATCATACAATTTCCATGATTTGCAAGACTACCTTTTGTAATTGCAGAGAATTGAGATGTTTTTGGAATTTGAGTAGGTGTTTTAGTGATTCCGGGAATTTTAGATATTCCAGGAATTTTATTTATTACTTTTCTAATAGGGATTTGAGATATTCCAGAAATTTTTCAGATTCCACTTAACGAATTACTTAGATCAGGAAGTAGAAAGGCCTGTAGGAAGTGGAACATGAGAGGAATGCAGCGGCATGCATGCCGGAGGGAGAGAGGGTGTAGGAGTCTCATCAGCTTGCAAGGCATTTAGGACAAGCAAAATAAACCCCATTGTCATTATCATTGCAAATGTTCTCATACGCTTTCCATCCATAGTTCTTTACTCTCTTGAAGTTTTTGTTTGTTGTCTTTGGATATGTTTGAGCAAACATAAGTTGTAACACCCCGTATTTTAGTGTATTTTAATGAAGGATTATTTTAATTAATTTAATGATTGATTCTCTAGTTTTAGTATTTTGGGAGTTTTAAAATTATTAT
>QEOT01008642.1:19044-42773 GCA_003123785.1 Pterocarya stenoptera | reverse complement strand
TCCTTATTATATGGGGTATCACAATCTTCCCTTTAAATTTCCAATGTTCTCATCGGGCCTGTTCTTCGTAGGTGGCACGGCTCAAGTCTCACATTTTTTGTTGGAATAGGCTATGATATCATTTGTAATGCCTCAATGGAAGGCCCAAACCACATTACCTATATTCCAAAAGGACTAGTCAATAATACAATTGGAGCCTCATTAGAATCTTCTAAAGAGCAAGAACTTCTCTTTCCCAAGCAATGCGAGATCACATACACGACCTATCATTATCCTTATCATATGGGGGGTATCACAGTTTTGGCATGAGAAAGGGCTTCATGACATCACTATGCTGTCTCTCAGTGTGGTCACCTTCATTGTTGAGCTTGACCATGCTCTACCAAGTTAAAGAGGAAATGATTAAGTTTCTTCCTTCCATACACAATCAACTTTTGACTTGTCAAATTAATATTGGAGTCTGAGTGAGGATGCAGTTTACACACTTTATGATTGTGTATAGACCGATTCGTGTGTCTGTCGCTTGCTTTCCTCATTATTGTGTCCCTAATGTATCTAATGTGTTCATTGAAATTGTTTTGGTCAATATTTGTTTATATTTATGGTTTCTTTTGCCTAAATTCCAGGAGGAGTCCAATATCAATTGCAGCAGCAGTCATTTACATTATTACTCAGCTTTCAGACGATAAGAAACCTCTTAAAGGTCCATACTTTACTCTATATTTGTTAAGGCGCCAAACTCCGAAGGGTGCATTATGCATGAATCATGGATTACTCTATTTATTTCATATTTTTTCGCGGTTATATTTTATATGATTCTCAATGTGCTGATATCGTAGGGTTAAACATTATGATCCAACATTATCAATCATTTTCATATTATAAATAAATTTATTGGGCCTGAAAACATGATTCTTTGTAATACATGCAAAAAAGATATGACTGCATATACTATGTCATACTATAGGTGCTAATTGTTATACCAAGTGAAATGTTCTGATTTAAGCCACGTGAATGCACAGATATTTCAGTTGCTACTGGAGTTGCAGAAGGGACAATTAGGAATTCCTACAAGGATCTTTATCCCCATGTATCGAAGATAATACCGAGCTGGTATGCTAAGGAGGAGGATCTCAAGAACCTTTGCAGCCCTTGAAAGGTAAGAGGAGAAACAAATAACAGGTGGAATGGTAACAACTTCAAATTGGTTTGGGGCGTTCGTTCTTGGATGTATTAAACTCTTTTAATACAAACAATGGAAAAGTCGTCCGCTTATTTTTGCTCTTTCATTCAACCATACTGTTCAATTCCTTTTTCATTTTACCTTTTATATTTTTACCGGGGCGGATATAAAATATTCAGAGGCTAGCGCAATTTTTTTTTTGGAAAAATTGCAAGCTAAGTGTTCATGGCGGGTCTGCTTATCTGCGTGATTCGGTGTCCTTTGATGTTATCAGTAAATCATAAATGGGATCAAACATGTACTTCCTCATAAATTCTCCGGAACAATGGGATCCAAAATGTACCCATATGGCTGTATGGCACGTACTCAATTATAGAAGATAATTTGGGAAAGAATCGAATTTACTCTGAATATCGTATTCATATAAAAAAAGAATAGAGAATTTCTTCCATTTTTCAAGTCAAGTCTTTGCAATCTGAACAGATTGCTCCACTCCAAATAAACTCGTTCATGTTAATTAGGAGCATGTTAAAGCCAAAATAAAATATCAAAAACACACCCCGTGTTTATAATTTTAAAAATTTTAAATCAGGTTGCTCCACTTAGTAAGTAATTGTATTATTCCTATAGGAAAAGAAAAGGAATTTGCCCATTTTTCGGGATTGCCAGGAGAGCATGGAAACACATAAGAACTCTTGAATGAAAATTAAAAGGAAATGTAATTCCAATTCCTACGGAAATGGTAAGATCTTTGGCACAAGAAGAATAGGTTGATCCTTATCATCTTGACTTGGTTCTGAATTCTCTATTTTTTGAAGAATACCGAGTTGCGCGTTTGATGGCTATAAAATGGTGGGAAGAGAGCGGAGAAAAAAGAAGCCATTACATTTCTTTTTCTCTGGGGAACTAACTTATTAGTAGATGTACAGACTATATAAACCGAAATTGCCCAAATTTTCTCAATCAAAACATATAAACCAAATGTCAAATCATTACAGCACAGTGCATGCATGTTACCGTTTAGACATTTATAACTCTTAACCTTGCTTTAAACTAAAGCTCTCGTTATCTGTTGGATGTACGGGTACCTATTAATCACGGCATCCATGCTGGCAGAGTCAAGGTAGGGTGGGAAGCTCCACAGCCTCAAAGGAAAAGTAACACACTCGTCCATACTCTACATGACAAAACAGCAAAGGAAAGCCTCCGCATTGCCTCTCAAGGATTTCAACGTCTGCCATGGATGGTGGATCACCCCTACAATAGAAGGCAAGTCGTGAGGAATTTGGATGCTTATGCAGATCCATTGATAGAAGTGAACAAAGATCTCTTTCAAAGCAAACTGGAAAGAACAAGCAAGGATGCCCTAATGAAAATTGAAAAAAAAAATGAATTTTGATACATTAATTGATCTTCTTCAAGCAGAGATTACAATTATTTTGTGGATTAAGACACAAACTTTTCAATGATGATAAAGAGATGCCTCCTCAGAATGCCAATTTCCAGAAGATGCAATGTGATGAAATGTTATGAAAATTTCTAATGTTATAATCTAAACAACCGAACAAGATACATTATGCTGTCATTTCTCTTTTTCCACCTGCACAGTTACCTAAATGCTTTTTTAGGTCTACGTTCAGAGGGTCTTTAGTGGAAGCGGAAAGTTAAGTTAAAGCATAGTATTTGCACAGGTTCAACCAGCAGAACTGCCCTCTCTTTCACCAGTACTGTTTATCGCTTTAATTTAACCAAATGCAATCCATAAATTTTTCCTAAGTCCAAAAAATCAGCATGCAAGACCAATCACCAACAAAACCAAGGAAGAGGAAAATTAGGATGGGACTTTTCTCTAACTGCTCACAACCGCTAAATGGAACTCTATATTAGGGAAATGTTGGGTATTCCCTTTTGCTTTCTATTGCTAAAATAACAACCAAATACCACTAGAAAGCTCCTTTACCACCCAAGCCAAGGTCTAGAGGGCAAACATAACCTATTTGTATATACTCAAAGAGAAGCATATTAAAAATCTTGATTCATATGCTCCTCTCTTGTACACTCCATGTGTACTTGGGCTACGCCTTAGTATTTGATTTATAAAAACTTATTTTTCCCTTTTTATTGGATAAGTAAGAATACAACTTTGTTGATAGCAAAAGGCATAGCAACAAGCACACAGGAATAAAAACTTGATTTACTTATAAAAAATAATTTTGATTCATATGTTACGATTGTACGGAAAGCACAAGTCCATTTCCAAGTAAATTCGTCAAGATATTGAAACTCTAGACCTTGAAAAAAGAAATGCCATATCTCATTGAAAGGTTTAACAAGCACAAATCTTATGATGATATGATTTTTTCTTTACAGGAAATCCAGAATATTATTCATAAAAAAAGGAGGCATAGCCCAAGTACATCTTATGATGATATGAAAAACAGTAATTTGCAAATAACCACCAAAAGAAAAAGGTTAAAAAAATACCAAATATGATTACCTAGTTAAGCAGAGCACAAATCTTGGGTTTCCAGGAGAGGACTTTCTAAACCCACTATTTGGGAGATAGACATCAAAAACTGCCCTTGCTTCATTAATGTGCAAATCATTAAACAGTCCGATGATGGACCTCTCGTCTTTTAGTTCTACATCCACTTCACTGCTTTGTGGAGAGCCTTGGAGAGAAACACTTTGAGAGCTACTCTTAACACCCTTTGTAGACCAAGCAATACCATGCCGCCTGACAATGTAACCAAGGGACTTCAGGTGCCTATAAACTTCAAACAGCTCCCAAGCGCATCCACTAACCTTGGCATATATATCCTTTATTGAAAGACTTGTATCATTGTCATCCATGAGAAGCAATGCCCCTATTTCCATCAAAAACCTACCAAAATAAGAAGTTTCCCTTCACAAGTGATTCCATCTCTAACAAAGAATGAGAAAAAGATGCAACACAGAATGAAGGACAGTTAATGAGCACTGCCTTTCATCCAGTGAATCGTGAGAAACTCACTGGATAAGATTGAACTTTTAATGAATTTATTGAAAGATATCGAGGTATTCCCCCAACCTTTTGACCTTTTTGCCTTCGACATTTATACAAGGCAATCTATATTTCTCAATTTTTTTTAAGGCATATTTTCTGTTAGACAAAAAGAAAAACATCACCTCTGCGTTACACTAGGGAATGTTAAATTAGAAAATAAATGTTCAAAAAGTTAAGGGTCCCGCAAATAAGTATACCAAGAAAAATGAGTGGAAATGGAAGGAACTACAGAAAAGACCAGTACATCCTGGTTTCAAGAGTATCAACAAAATAACCAATGATCTGATCCTTAAAAAAAAGGTAATAAGAGATTAAAAAATCTACATTTCACGTACAAAGTTTCCTCAATTGAATAATAAATCTTGCCGCCACGAACTATCCCCATTGTCATCCACATTTTACCCTTGTTTTCTACAACCTGAGCCATTCCAATTTCATCAATCCAACAGGCTGTTGATTTATCTTTCCTGAGAATAGTAGACATAACCCAAAGTTACGACATAAACAAAAAAAATTCTTTTTTGTCAGTTCTACTCAAAAGCTCTATCATACCTAAACTGCATCTTTGATGTAAACCAAGACTTAAAGTGACGTTCCTCATTGTCATCATCGTAATTAATATATTGTAAATAGGCCTCCTTTTCACTCGCCCCACCTGAAGAACTTTCCCAATCCACAGCCTCCGCCATTCTACCTTTTGAAGAAAAAAATACCCAAAGAAACAAATTGCACACTTAATATTAAACCAATTAGAAAATTATCCACGTATACAAATCACCAAGTCATGTAAACTAACTACAGAAGCATGATGAAAGCACATAGACAAGCTGCCGACAAAAAGTTATACAAATTCAACCCTCCGATGTGATATATAAAAAGTTTGGGAACTCATTCGTCAGGAACAAACACACACACAAGAATTATTAACAACTCAAATAACTAACAAATTTCAAGAAAACCGATTCAAACAGGGTAATAAAGACACAAAAGACCCCAGCCGTGTCTTTATTACTGCAATTTGTTCCTTGCGAATATCCATTATCTAGCCTAGCTATCTACACTAAAAATAAAAAAAGACGGCCAAGTCATTTCACTTGCACCTAACAATAGCAAGAGAGGGCTTTACTTGGTGGAATTTGACCCCTTTAGAGCATCCTCAATGGATTAGCCAAAGCTAAAGTACACTTTTGATAAATGTAAGATGAATTTGGCTTTTGGCTATTCCATTCACATAAGTCTCCACATTGAAATAGCTATTTTTTCATTATGTAACAATAAAATAATATAAGATGAATTTGGCTTTGGCCATTCACATCAACTCTCCACATTGGATTATCCATTTATTCATTATATAGTAATGAGTAATTAATGGTTAAAAAAAATTATTATTTTTTAATTATTAAAATATTTTATTTTATCATATTTTACTATTCTACCTATCATACGTTAATTAGTAATCATATTCTGATTAAATTATGGGTTAAAAAATTATATTTTTTCAATTGTCATTTAATGCTAATAACCACAAACGTCTAATTAAACCCATCTAAAATTCTATATAAATGTCTTAGATTACTTAATTAGAGTACTTAGCATAATTAAACGAGTGGACTAAAAAGTAATTAACAAGTACCATGAGGCCCCACCCAGCATGAGGATTTTTTTCTTGGCAAGCACTCTCTACAATCTTTATGTACCAGAAATGCTCGACAACATTTTACAATTTGTAATTTTACAACTGAAAACTTTCATCCATTAAAACTCGGACTCTATTTATGCACAAGATTCAGAGTTGGAAGAATCAAGATGCTATTGATCAAGATTGAACAGAGCTGAAGCCAGAGACAGAAGCCATGACAAGAAAGCCATGGCAGCTGATATCTGATATCTCCTGCAAAACTTAGGTGGGCAATATGCCCCATTATGACACTGGAGGAGAAAGTCCACAACACTTAACTTTTGAGCAAGCTGCAGCCAGTGTGAGCATTTAACCAGAACAGAGTATCCATCCCCCAGTGTGAACATTTTATCAAATGAAGATTCAAATAAGTACACCACAGAAGGAACAGCAAGAAGTATGCTGCTATCTGCTAACAAGTAATTAAACAAGTACCATGCGAGGACTTAGCATAATTAACAATTGGACATAGCATAATTAAACAAGTGGACTAACAAGAAATTAAACAAGTACCATGCAAGGCCCCAGTCAGCACATGAACCCATGCCCACCCAAATATCATTCTACTCACATATTAAATACATCCTACATGAACCCAGCCAATGGACAGCTTTATCATTTTAAATCAGATGGTCAATGGACAAAAGAAATGGACAAATCAGCCACAAGAAAGTAGACATAATAATGGACAGCTTCATCCACAATATGTTTCCACAACAACATCCACAAAATACAGCTTTGTATTTCCACAAAAGAAATCCAGGTCTTACATCCACAAAATACAGTAAAGGACTTTGTATTTCCACAAAATACATCCACAAAATCAGCACAAAAGGGTCATAAAGATTGGTAACTTCTAATAACTTCTTTTTTTTCCCTCCTCAAGAATAAAGTCCTAGTCAATATATGCTTTACTATGGGATTAAAGTGCAGAATTTAGTTAGTTAACTCCCAAAAAACACATATGGTGATTACATATGGGTCGTAGAGAGTAGTAGTAAACTTTATATTTTCAAAAGAGCAATATTTTTCATCATCTTGAAATTTATGGGGTTCTTTTTATATATGTAATTAAAAGGAATACAAACCAACAAAGCTAGAGTTAGATAGCAAATTACTTACACACCGGCTAGGTACAATACAATATACATGGCAGGCCAGCTCTGTGTATATGTATAAACAAACACAGAGCTGGTCTAAATCAAATGATGAAACATGTTCTTTTATGTTGAAATGGGTTAACTTTTAGTTAGGACTTTCCTCACATCATGGTCAACAAATTAATTAAAAGTTGGATTTAAGGTGTTGATTTGTTATTGGTATAATCCTTGAATCAACTATTTTTAAATAATAAATAAATAAAAGTCAATAAACAATGTATCATCAGCTGAATGGGATGAAAATGGAATAAGAATATAGGTATATGGCACATAATTCTTCCGAACATAACACCTTAAATATATACGATCCAATATCAACCTCCATAAATATACACACATATACATATACATATGGTATTGTCTGATGCATTTGAATTCTCCCATTCATGTGATCATTTTGTTCCCATAATATATATATATACACACACGCACACATACATATACAACATATATATGTATTTTTTTTATGTCGGGAAACCTCTCCAAGGCAGGGCCCTTCGGACCCTCCCTTGCAAAGTAAATCCCGGTCCCGTGCACCGCACTCTCGGAAGTTTCCCTACACAGAACTGATTAAATCGCTAGCTTTTCACCGGAGGGTGTATATACATATATATACATACACACATAGATATACAACATATATATAAAGACCCCCTATAGCCTTTCCTTGAATGATATATGGATCATGGAAAGAACAAATAACATCTGACTTTTTTTCCAAGGCGTTCAAATCAGCAGTGAGTATTTTGTGTTTTCCACCCCCAATTGGTTGTGTTGAAAAGGTCATTAGATTCTAATCGACCTTTGGGACCAACTGTATTCTCAATCATAAACAGAAACCCTCAATCATAAACAGAAACAGAAACCCCTCCAACTAATGTTCTATCTTTTGTCTTTTGCTTAAATGCAACCCCTCAACCATAAACAGAAACAGAAAATGCAACCCCTCAACATCTAAACCCATCCACAATCAAGATTAGGGTTTGGCGAAGAGGAATGCAAGGGACGGCGAGGTGCATTAAAAAGTTAGTGATCATAAAGAGAATCGAATCCTATACGAAGAAAGAGAGTACCTGAGCTTCGGAGAAGCTGATCAGCGAAAGAAAGAGGGGGTTTTGGTTGTTTCCGACGAGAGTTGGAGTGCGGTGGCGTTGTTGCCAACGAGACTTGGGGTGGTGGTGCGGTGGTAGGTCTCTCTGGTCGAAGACGAAGCTCTCGGTCTCTCTGGTCGAAGAGCGATTTGGTTTTATGAGAGGGAAGGACGTTACTGTAACTAACTAATTTATTATATATTTTTTTATCTCTAATAACTAAATACTCAAACAGATTTAACTTTTAACTAATCTATTCAGATGCTCTTAGAGCCGACGGTAACAAATTCCCCTGTCCAGAGATTGAGAGAATTAGTTTCGTTGATTTCACTGAGCTCTCTTTTGACGAAGAGGTTAATCTAGTCTCCAAAAGTTAACAAGTTCATCCAGGCCGTAGATGGAGAAATTGCACTCCGCAAAACCCTAGTTCTTAGTTGAGATATATTGCGTACTGAAAAGAATCTTAATTCGGTTACTTCAGAACTGAGAGACCCATATTTATAGAATCAGACAAAGGATCCCACGAAACGTCATTTTATTTTTTTGGGAACTCATTTAGTCCAGAGCTGTCCCGTCCCGTTCCCACCGTTTCTCTTTCCCCGAGCAGTCCCAGGCTCCGGCCCTTCGTCGTCCCGTTTATTGTTTTTTGGATGGAAGTGAAGCCCAATATGATAGGCTTTTGTTTTGATGGTTATACGGGGATTTGCTTTGGTTGGTAGAAGTCTGAGTTGGAGCGTTTGGATATTGTTCTTGGACCACTTAAATTATAAAAAAAAAAAAAGTGCTATTTTTTTAATCATCCATTTTAGTTTTTCGATTTACCTCTAAACACTCGATTTACCTCAAGCCAACGCTCATAACTCCAGATTATTTTGCTGCCCAACAAATTCCGAATTGAGACCAAGATTGCCTATTTTGAATTCTGAAAATATGTCTGAATATTTCACTATTATTTATTATTTTATTATTACTTTTCACCTATTATTAAAGAATACTTCTGTAACATACCAATTTTAGTTTTAGGATATATAAGTAATTTTTTCTCATAAACGTTTATTTTAGAATTTAAATTATTATGACTATAGTTTTATTAGAATTAATATTTACTTTATCTTTATATTTTCTATTATAGTTGTTATTTAAATTTTGATAGAGTTTCATTTTAATAAGGATTCTTACGGTGTATCAGATTTCAATTTCTAAAATTTTATTTGAAATTTAAAGTTTTTATTTTTTCCATCTAATCAGCCGAACCCACCTCAAGGTTAGCCTCTGTTACTCACTTAAAAACTCCTAGCCCGTACATCTCTCAGTTTCTAATGAAAGACCAAATCTCACATCAAAACCCTACTTTAAATCCCCTCTTCCTCTTTACAGTTTTCTTCCCATCGACAAATCCACACTTCAAACCAGAGTTACACAATTAAAAACAGAGAAAACCACTTACCCAACAGCCACCGTAGCACTTCCGTTAATCCAAGTTGTCCATCACGCCGATAGCCACCTCTTGAGGCGCCGAAACCCTCTCCGACCACCACAGAAGTCCCCGACCCACAGCCCCCATCGAGCCACTCATTTTTCCGGTAAGGCCTCGGTAGCCATCAGCCTCTTCTCTCTCTCTCTCTCTTTTGTTTCGGTTTAGATCAATTTTCTCTCTCTCTCTCTCTCTCTCTCTCTCTCTTTTGTTTCGGTTTAGATCAATTTTCTCTCTCTAACTCTCTCTTTCTCTCTCACTCGGTGCCACACCACCACAGAGAAGCCTCTAATTGCGCCGCCTTCACTCCCTGCCACCCAGAGCCGCCGTCCAGCCCGTCCCCGTCATGCACCTTCCTCTCGGTGAGCCCCCTGTTTCTCTCGCACAAGCACTGTGTTTCTCTTGCCCAGCACCATTCCTTACTTCTGCCGAGTAATGTGTATCACTTGAGCTCACAAGCGGGCCTTGGGCCCTATGAATGATGGGCTTAGTCGTTTAGCTTGTGTTTTAAAAGTGTTTTGGGCCTTGCTTTAAATCTAATGGGCATTTCCTTTGTGGGCTAAAACTTGAGGATAATTAGACATATATTATGTTAAAACTTGTAATTTAAATTGGGCCGAGTTTATTATGTTTCAATAATTTTTTTAGTGATTTTTATTAGACTTAATATTTCAAAGATGAGTTATATTTTATTAAATATATATATTAGTCAAATGCTTATTTTATAAGAAAGTGTTAAATAATTTAAATTATATTTTAAAGTAGATTATTGAGCCTAATAATTTAGTTAAGATTTCTTTTATCTATTTAATAGAATTTTAATAAAAATTATTATAGATACTTTAAATAAGAAAATTAATAAATATGTTAAGAGTATTTTAAATGATATTAATATTTATTAGATTTTTTTATAAGATTTAATAATTATATTAAGAAATGAAACTTAGTTTAAGAATTTAAGTTTTTATGAATTATCTTAAAATAGCTTGAGTATATTTTACTAAATTATAAAGTAGTATTTTTAAGTAATTTAAATGCTAAGAATTATTGATTTTAGTGTTAAACAAAATATTTGTTTGATTACCTTTTATAATTCCAATTTTAGTAATGTAAGATATTAGTGTTTATTTCCAAACAATTTAGAATTGTATATAGGTCTCAAGTTACGAAGTATTATTCAAGAAGAAACGCAGCGAGGTAAGTAATTTGATCACAAATTAGGATCATCACAGATCAACTTATATATAAGTATTATTCAAACCAGTTTATTGATAGCCAATTTTATGTATCACTCATGTCATATGCAACATGTCATCTAACATAGCACACGATCAGTTCATTCCGCATCATGTTCAGATTTAGAAATTATAATTATGTATGTATTATGTCATGCATCTCATGGTCATAAGACACGTAAACTATCTTAAGTTCAAGTGTAAGATAAGTTCAGATCAGTTAATAGATGGCCATTAAGATGCATGGTACCAATGCAGTTCAGTTCAGGGTGGTGTGCAAGCTACGAACTTAGTCGTGGTCCACCATAGTATGCTAGAATACTATCAACAGTTCCCCTTGCTGCAGCGGGATGTGGGACTGATGCACAACCTTGCACACAGGGTTAAGTGTGTTGGCCAGTCAGTTCAGTCAGTTAAAACATATTAGTCAGTTAGTTCAGATAAATCAGTCATACATATCATAAGCATTAGCATGATCAGTCATGAATTTTTTAAATTCCCAGCATGAAAATTCTTATGAAAAATTTATGTTTATTACGTTTACGTTGTGATGAATTTCTTACTGAGTCATCGACTCATTTTAGTTTATTTTCATATTTTAACTACCCAGGTGAAGACGATAATTACGAGCAGGCAGGCCAGGAGTAGAAGGAGCGTTTTATTTTTAGTTCAAACTTTCTAAAATAAAACATGTCTTTTATGACATGAAGTTATTCAGTTTATTCATTTAATGTTTTTTTTTTAAACAATTTTATTAGACCTTTTTATTTCATAATAAATTTCAGTTTTATTTTTCAATTACTAAATTAGAAAATCTTTTGTCGGATTCATTTTCATGAAAAATACGTGACACACCTAACCTATGGGAAGGGGGTATTACAACTTCACTACCCAAACACAAACTTAAGAGTCAAATCTAACAAAATTTGTGGAATCGCATATGCTGGGGGTATTCCTCAGAGGGTGATGGGTGCGATCATCCTGCGAGTCCCAATGGAGGTCACTCTTAGCAAACATAGTCCTCTTTTCATCTTTCTCATCTCACACTCTCTTATACAAATACAACCGACTAAAGAAAATGAAACTGGAAAAATTGGGTGCAGATTCCAGTCAGCTAAATCAAAGTGCTAAGAAATTTATAAGCAACGTATGTATTAACATCTCAACACCACATTGGTCAGCACGGTAAGATTGCCTATCTTCATGACTTTCTTTACAGAAATGCTACAAACTCGATGCCTCAATCCGATACACCATTGAATTTGCCAGAACGGATCCGGACAGACATCTCAATCTGCTATCCTTTGTATGCTTCACAAGCTTCGGGCGACCTTTTCATACAAATCACGAGGCCAATTCCTATTCAAATTATTAGCAATAAAGCTTGCAATCTGCAATGACAAAAAAAAAAGATCATTAACAAGAACGGCAACTTGAAATTTTTTTTTTTTTTTTTTTTTAATGAGTACACAAATTCTAGAAAGTTAGGAAAAGAAACCACATGCACAAACATTCCTCGTTTCATAACTGCTATGCCTCCCAAAAGGCTCACTTCGACTAGCCAACATGTCAGTATAGTATTGATGTATATATAGTAATTATTAGGATAGTAATATTTGTTTCTCACCAACTATTGTTTTGCTTATGGCCACCGTGAATAGCTTAAAATTTGTAATCTAAAGAAAGCTTTTATAGTTTAATATTTTCAAAATGGAATCTGAGGATAACAGTGTAAAGATAACAGAAGAATGTATTCACTTATATTTCACCATACCTTAGCCCTCAATGCACGGAGTGATCCGTCAGTATCTGTCAAATTGTCCAGGCAGGTGAGAGCAACCTTCAGAAGTTCCGGAACGCAAGCTTGTACATGAGAAGATAAATTCTGGAACACATCAACAGTAATATCTGGCACTCGTGGATCTAATGGAAGAAATGGAAGTTTGGCAACCTCCCTTAAAGCATCTAGATGATGGCCCGATATTGCCAACTTGTGGATTGATAATATCGCCTCAAGTTGTCTTAACACAGTTTGTTGCTCCAAAACATGCTCTCTCTCTTGAGGACTGCACAGATATTCAAGTGATCTTCAGTTGGAGAAAAGTTTCGTGAAATAAAATGAAACCATGAGGTACAAAAGTAACAGAAAGTATTAACAAGAACAGTCAACGGTTCAAGACTAGGAAGGATTTACAACAATGCCTTTCATATTTACTACCACAATTTTGAACTTCCCAAAAATTCAACAATGCTAACTAAATAAGCCAAAAAAGAAAAAGAAATCAAACCAACAGTTACAATATATATATATATGAAGTAAATATATATTATAAGTGATGCCAATAGTTTCAGACATTAATTTTAAACAAATTTTCAGGAACTGATTCAGGTGAAGGTATTAGATATAAAGATATAATAGATATATATATAAATAGAGAGAGAGAGAGAGAGAGAGAGAGAGAGAGAGATTATGATAATTGGAATAACCTGACTTCAGGATAATATTTATATGTCTCCAGTATCTCATTGCCAGAATGGACAAGGCCAGCAGTCCGGCTATCACCATCTAATCTACCATGTGAGAAGGCGCATACTGCATCAGAGAGGCACTTATTGATGGTATCCAGTGCCAGTGAAAAAGCCCCAACTCTCTTCTGAATTTCTATAGACTGGAGTTTTTTTTTTATATCAAAATGAAGGGACAAAACAAGACCAAAACATACAGTTAAAACACACTGAAGAAGGTAATAAAGTACTCAAAGCAACACCATTAATATAAAGAAATATCAGCAGTTGCAGATGGTAGAAACATGAATAAGACTGTAACTAAGTTAAACTTCAAGGGCAAACAGGAGAAAGCAAAGCTTTTTGGGACTTAAACACGTGTGAGAAGGAAAATTTTACAACTCTAATGCTTACCATTCGAAATTAAGAATACATTTAAGATTTTTGACCTATACAAAAATGTCAACAAATAATCAACACTTCATCTAGGAGTCTGAACTCTGAAGAATAGTTACATTGTGAAGTCATTCCTGCCAAAAGGTACCAGCACCTTTTGCAGATCAAACATAATATAGCCCACCACTAAGACTGAGTAGTAGACTAAGGAAATTAAATATCTAAATTGACCAAAAAAGTGAACTAATTTGATAGGAAGAAGCAATGGGCTAACCCCTAGGAGTTGACTCAAGTGGTAAAGGCGTTGGGCTTGAGGGTATGCTCCCCTCAGGTCTAAGGTTCAAATCTCCTTGGGTGCAAACAATCTCTAGAGGTCATAGGACTGGGATTTTCCTCTTGAATTACCAGAGGTGCACTTGCGAAAAACTCCTTACCGAGGGCCTGTGCACCCCCAGGATTAGTAGGGCTGCTGTTCTAAAACACCCGATGCCAATCAAAAAAAAGGAAGAAGCAATGGGCTCCTTGAGAATGACTAATACCAAGGTAATGCGGATAAAATCAAGTCTCAATTTCTCCATAAGAAACTCCAGACGTAAGGAAATTGAATAAGGCAAGAGATGAAATTACTTTGTCATAAAGCCCAGTTTCCTGACACTGATGAGCAGCTTCAAGCAGAAATTGATGTCTAGCTTTTGCATCATTCAAAAACCTTCCCAACTCACCTTCTTCTCCTGTACCTCTTGAGCCAAGTAAAAGATAAATCCCACCATCCCGTAACAACAGCTCAGTAAGAAGTTGCTTCAACATTAAGCTTCTCTGCCTTTGCTGATCCAGGTTACCTCTTCCGGTCCATGATAGCAGTCCACCACCCACCGCAGCAGCAGCTTGTGCATAATATTCCAATGCCATTGATAGATCTCCAAGACGCAAGTATACAGATCCATACTGCCGAATTATACTGGACGCCTCAGCATAAGCATCCATCACTCCCAGTTTTTGACCCGCACTGGCACCTTCAGAAAGGACTCCATGGTCTCCCAACACAATTGAAAAGTGGGCAGCATCAATGTTATATCCTTCATCTCCCGTTTCCTTAGACAAGTACATGACAGCTGGCAACAACTGGATACTTAAAAGCAAAACATAAGGGTATACCAAAGGGTCCTTTCCATTTTTTGTATAATATGGTGGATCAAATTTGTTCAGGTAGACCTGCAGATCGTCCAAACTGTACGGTACCAACCCCTCATTCAGAGTAATGGATGAGGCTCCACTTGGGTAGTCCCGTACAGCAGAGAGTTTGAACCATAAGAAATCCTCTATAGTATTGAACAGAGTAGGTAGATCTCTAAGCAGACGATCAATTTGCTTGCGAGAACCAGATATGAGAGCATAGAGCAATAACTTTTTCTTATCATATGCGGCTCGGCCCACCCGGTCACCCAGTCTTAAGATTTTTTCACATTCGTCTGATGCAGCAGCTGCAGTCTCGGATGATACCATCCCTCCAGTATTGGTCCACTCTGTAAGCTGTTAAAAAAAAAAAAAGGAAGAATGGATGACTAAAGTCATAAAAGAAATATAGGTTAGGCTACACCTACATTTCCTGTGCTTAGAAAATTTGAAACCCAAAGACTATCAATAGAACTGCATTCAACCACATGGATAAAGGTGCACTTTAGCATAAAATAAAGTCCCATTCTTTTTCTTTTTCTTTTTATAAGTACATCTCATTCATAATCAGTACAGAATCTATACCAGGGGAGCAAATTGGTGTGAAGCACGGGATGACAGAGCAACAGTTCTTGCTTCATCATAAAATCCAGTTCTCAAACAAAAATAGATCTGTCACACAGAGAGAAGATTTAGTATAAAATGGAGTTAATCAAAAATTGGGCAAAAATTAGTTTATTAAAAAACTACAATATTATTTTTAATCGGTGCATTCATTTCCAATGCTGGCACCGTGCATTGTAACCCCTACTTGCTAACTATTCTAACAGTGACAGAACCAGGACACACTAAAAACTAGTCCACAATTTATTTGAATTACACATTAAAACAAGGCGCAGAAAATAATTAACCGATTGAGGTGGCTCTGAATCTGATTTAGTTAAGTCACTCTCAAAGCAAGATAGCCTTAAGGATCAGAGGTCAAAAGTTTCAAACAACTTCACTATACTTAGAAGGACCAACCATGGGAAAATCAAAAATAAATATATTTGAAATGTGTAAAGCAAACCCTGCTGATCATAAATGTTATATGCACAAATTACCAGTACCAGACATATTGCTTTTAAGTAGTTCTTTGACCACACTTGCCATCATAAAAATGGATGACTTCAAGTGATGATATCAGTTAAGGAAATTGTGTTCATTTCATTTTATATTTGAAACCGATCGGCTTTATGTGTAACTTGAAGTTTAACATAATTTGAGAAATCACAAAAAACTCAAGGGGAAAAGTAGGCAAACTTTCTTCCATATCATAAATGAAAACAAGAAGGTTGATTAATGAAAAGCAAGCTAAAATTAGAAACACGGATGGAAGTATACAAGACCTGCTGCCAGGTGGTATCAACAGGAGGTTGTCTACGAGCATCACCAGCATCAAAATCTAGAACTCCATAATCCCTTAAACGAATCTGCACAAAAACATAGGGAATTTAGACAACATAATAAACTTTTGAGAGGATAATAATGTGTCACAACATGCAACTCCTTTAAATTAGAATGGAAACATGTTAACAAACCCGAAGAAAGGCGCGAATTCTTTGCAAATTTCCAACAGCCCCACCAAGAGCAGCCTACATGAGATCAAAAGATGTCTACAAAACATGAGTGTTGAAACAGCATGCCAACTACCAAGCATGAGTTTTGAAACTATCATTTCAGCTATTTTACTTCGGGTTTTCATACATTTGAACAGTTGCAAAAGAAACATTGGAAAAAAGAAGCTTTTTTAACCATAAGAAAAGAAGTTCGTATGAACACGCAACAATAGATGGAGGTTAAGAGTTCAGACAAAAAAAGGGATAAGCAGTAACCAGATAAAAGTAAAAATAGAACCATAACAAAACACATAAGCATTCATTCACAAAATTCCATTTGCGAATGGTAATACCATCAGTGATATGAGATGCAAGACGAAATTATTACCTGAGCAGGATGACTTTGTATTGTATCCATGATATATTTCTCATGCCCCCATTCCAGGTGCCGTCTTGCACCAATGACTAATGACATCTTTTTTGAAACATTTCGTTGCACAGTTGAATCCTCACCCATCAACATCTGTCAAAATGTGGAAATACTGATGAGATATGCGACAACAAGCTTACAGACCAGAATATACTAGACAAGCTAAGCGCAATACACCTGAATGAGGTGCCAGATCTTCTGCATGTTAACAGATTTTCCACTAGATCCCTCAAGGCCCAAACTTTCATAAGCGCCCTTGAAAGCTGTAGCGGGCTAATAAAAAAAAATAATCAGTAAACATCACAAAGCTAACTTTAAGTTTAAACAATCTAAGCTCTAATGCGCGTTGAAACAAAATTGATAACTATGAATGGCCGGTAAGATGTATCACAATCTGAGTACTGACATGCTGCAAAATAAATTCTAGCAAGTGTTAAACTTGCTCTCGCCTACGCACTGTGTACCTTCACTTTTTAATGAAGTTTCATTACTTACAATAACAATAAAAAAAAGTGCTAAGCTGATAACATATCTTCGTATTGCAATTTGACCATTATTACCAATATATAGCTGATTATTAAGCCAAAAAAACCTACGATCAGGCCACTCAAGCTTAGATGTCTTTCATCATGTGAAATGGTATTTAGAAGGCAATACCATCCTTACCTTAAATGGCAAACCGCGCTCCCTTGCATTATTTAGATTCTTCACAACTTCAGCATAGACTGATGCCTTTTTCTCAAGGATAGGCTTGTTACCTAGAGGTACAAGATCCATGGTAGATGGGCCAGGTGAAACTTGAGGGTTAGATGCAATGGACACAATTTGACCTGGATGAGTACCCCTAGTATTCATCACGTTAGCCCGAGGCAATGTTGAAATTCTGCTTAAACTCTGAAGAAAATCACGTTTTTCCTTTTGCCAGTCCTCCTGTCATAAATATTCTTATTCACAGGATTCAGATCTCAAAGCACAATAAGTGAGGAAATCAGCTCATGACCAGGGTTAAAAATTCCAGTGAGTTAGGGGGGGAAAAAAGATTTATCAGTAGTTGTCCATGATGAACACTCCATTACTGGATAACCCAGCAAGATGATCTCCATAATATCATCTTTCCCAAAACGGCAAATTTGGAAAAAGCCAACTGCTGTATCCCACCATATAAGAAAACAATAACTGAAGCTAAAAGCAGGTCCAAGAAATACACACACACACACACACGAAAAATATAACGAGGCAAAATAAAAAGAAACAAACCCAAATTTTTTTTAATAATGTAAAAACAAGCCAAAGAAATATCCCATGAATCCAATGGGTCAAACTAACCTCCAAAACTTTCATCATATAATCATTAAAGCTTCTAAGGTTATCCTTCTGAGCTTCCTGAATGGCTGAAACCATTGCCATCTCATGAACCTGAGAATTTTTATGAGTAATAAAGAAAACTATCATTAATAGCTCATAAGGACACAATCCACGTACACATAGCATATCAAGATAACTGTATCACGCTCTCTTGAAGATAGGAAGTAAAAGTGCATGTGAAGAGCAGCTGAATACATTTTTTTTTATAAGTAGGAGCTGAATACATTTTGCTGTACTTACAAGAAAGTAGTCAAGAAACTAAATCAGAATCATCTTGCTCAAAATAAAGCTGTACTGCAACACATAATAAAACTGCAAGTTCGAGATGGGAAAGGGAAGAGGTACGGGGTTGGAATAAGGAGACGAGACAAGCAGTAGATGATATGGCTCTCAAGTCTCATGCTTCTGGTTGGGATTGACTTTGATATCATTCGTAACGGCCCTAGGAAAGCCACATCTAGATTTATACTCCAAAACGACTAATCAATATAACAATTGGAGTCCCTCATAATCATTATCAACCACAAGAATTCCTCTTTCCCAGGCAATGTGGAATATCATTTACCACACTCTGATACTAAATCCAGGGTATTACTGTATAGCTTTCCAAAAAGTCAGTTATTTAAAGAACATGCCAAATCCCACTTTCTGCTTCATGTTACTATTGAAGTAGAATGCAAATGACTGTATAATAATCATCATGAGCACGAAGATTTCTCCATATGTTGTAGTTTCCTTCTGTTCAGTTCAAAACTTTCAAAGCAGTAATACCCAACGAAATATATATTTCACACCATGCAATGTAATATGTAGTATATAAGCATGTCATATCATCTTCAAAGTAATCCAAAAGTCAAAAAAATTGAAATGACACGATAGCAATGGTAAGATTAAAAAGTCATATTCAGACTTGTAGCGAACAACCTTGAAGACAGAAACACTACCTGCTGTAAATACTCCTCAACACTTGTTGCCTCAGCAGGGAAAACATCCTCAAATGTTGTCTTCACATAATAAGGACAAGATAAAACAATAGAGAGCAAATAATGAGCTAAGACGTACAGTAGTAATCACAAAACAGAATTGTATTAACAATTACAAGGCGAGAATTTGAATTCATGAACTCCCACGTTTGAATTTAAAATTGTGGTTACCATCTCAAAAACAAAAGAACCATGACTCTCTAACAATTGAGCAATGAAATAATGCTTAATACCTGATCATCTGTTTCATCCCTATTTTATACATGCAACACATATCCACCAAGATGATAATTCTTTTATCATTTTATACCTGAATAAAAGTTCCCCTAGGAAGCAATGGAAACAAAAATATAGAAGTCGAATTTCGGACTTTTCTCCTCCATAAAAATTTTATTAATATCAATAAAGCTAGGCCAATACCAAGTACACAGGAGGCATATAAGAGTAAAACACCTAGTCAAGGCGACTTTTCTCCTCTATATACTTCTCCAAGAAAATTGCATACTGGTATAATCTCTTCATGCCTCATACTAAGATGGGTTTCTAGAGTTGAGTAGGATTCAAAGATACGGTTTATGAAGAATACAGAACTAAGCAACAAATTTTTCAATAAGAGCATGCAGACAAAGTGAATTTTAAAAATTGCATAGTTCAAAGCCTTTAGACATATACAGTTTTGCACATGTGATACCTATCCTTTTTTTTTATAAGTAAACAAATTTTATTGATCAAAGAATAGGCAGAGCCATATACAGAGTTCTAAACAGTAAAAACAAAGGCATGCCCTAAGCTACGTAGGCACATTATAGGCATGTGATACCTATCCTTATAAGAGAAATTGTTAAAATTAATAACTTCATCTTAATCACATCAATGAGCTGGCCTCAATGGTTTGTATTTGAGAGAAGTACTTCCCAATTACCAGTTGCAGCCAATAAGCCTATTTTATTATACATTAAGTAGAACATAAATCATTTGCCACCTTCAATTCGAAAGACTTCAGATCCCGTGCAAGTTGCTCTGCATTAATGCCCTCTCGCGCAAGTAGCCTGTTAATGCACAGAGAGAGAGAGAGAGAGAGAGAGAGAGTATATGAAGACAGATACTGTTCCTGTAGGTTGAATTAATATTGTGCTTGAGAATCGCATGTGACATCTACAACAGGTATCATATAGGTACCTTGTGGCAGCAATAGATTGAGAAGGAGCCTCAGTTCGTAGGGTTTTGGCTTTGAGCTTCTTAGATAATGCTTCTAACTGATCTAAGTTTCTCTGAAATAGAGACAAATAATTAGAGACAAGAAAAAGAAGAAGCACAGATCCACAGACACCAAATGCCCCGTTTCTTTCATCTGCTACTTTTTTTTAAGGAATATTTACTAATATCTTCTAATAATAAGAATTCCCATTTTTCTAAGAAATAATGTGCAAAATTAAATTTCTTGCGAGGAAGGAACCCATAGTTTTGTTTGGATAAGTTAAGTTAAAAAATATATATGCTATACTTCTTGGTCTAGTTGACTGTTATATGCATATTTGGCATAGCATGTGATGTCTCTGTGTGTGTGTGTTGTTGGGGTGGGGGTGGATAAAACAGAACATAAAACTCCAATTTAAATAATTTTAATTGAGTTTACTTCTTATCATCAGCAGGAAAATTTTCGGAAAGATGGAAAAAAAAAAAGCATAAAAAGGATCTTGGTCTGAATACCGATTCCTTTATGAAACATTAGTAACTCAACTGGTTCAAGATTCGACTCCACTGACTCTAATGAACTAAGCAAAATTCAATTCACACCAATAGTGGCTGAGTAGTCGATTAGAAAATGAACTAAACAAAATCATAAGTGAGAGATGAACCTGAGTAGTCGATTAGGCTCATATAAGCAGGGATTTTCTAAGCATTTTCATCATGTTGTTTCATTTCCTACATTTTCTCGGATGGAAAAATGAGAAACCAAAGAAAAAAAAGTTTAAAAATTATATTCTCGAAGCTGGAGAACGTTATAAACTCCATCTCGATTCAAATATCTTTATTTCAATTCGTTCCTCTTCACGCAAAACAAAGCTTCAAGCCACAGATAATTATCTCTTGAAAACGAATTACAGGACTTTACATTTTGTTTCTCACGATTTTCCGTCGACGATAATGTTCTCTAGTTCCTTTATATTTTCTTCCTTAAATTTGCAAAGCTCTCTCGGGAACCAAATAGAAAAAGAAAAATATGAAAGAGAGAAGGGAGGCGAAGTGTGGAACCTGAAGAGGAGGGAACTGAGCGGAAGGAGAGGCTTGTTCAAGAAGCTTCGTTGAGGAGTGGAGCAGATCGGTCCAGCCACTCATGCCTTGTTCGTTCGCCATTGCTAAATGCTAATGGTACTAACTCCCACTCTACAAGAGGGAAAGTGGTTTTGGTAGCTTGCCTTTACAAAGCCCTAAAATTTGAAATAAATAAATAAATAAAAAAGAAAAACTCCAGTAATACAATATACAATCATTAATTGTTTTAACATTACGTTTTTTTTTTTTTTTTTAAAGGGTATAGTATATTATTAAAAAAATTAAGTTTTTTAATATGAATTTCATATATATTGTTTTTTTCTTTCTTTCTTTCTTTTTCTTTTTTAAGATTGCACAATCTTTAACATTACAAATATCAACTCTCAAATATATAATGACGCTGGAGCCTGGAGCTACGCTACCCATAATGGTCAGGGGTTCAGACCAGATCAGCACTCGCTTTTGCATGATTATTTCAAGATAAAGATATGCAACGTACAAATTATGAAATAACAAAAAAAAAGAAAAAACGAGATTACTTAACAAGAAAACGAAAAAGATAAAATAATTTTTTTTTGACAAAATTTAATTTAAAAGATAAATTTTAAATTTAAATATTATAAATCAAGTATTATTATATAGGCCAAATAAATTGTATGTTCTCACACCAACTTGATAATAGAATAAGGTTTGGTTTCTATCCAAACTAGACCCGACTCTATAGAATAATTATACTTAGTATCCATTTAATAAAAAAAAAAGTATACTTAGCATCCCGTACACCCACACAACACCTCTTTTAATTTTTTTGTGTCAGTTCTAGGAAATAAAAAATATAATTGCTTGAGGAACGAAATGTTGTTAATGCAATCTCTCTCTCTCTGTTGGAGTTAGTAGTGTAACCAATCCGATTTTAGACAAAATTTATGATCGAATCGGTATGTATCGGTTTTACATTTTCAAAATTGATTACGTTCCGGTTACCCCCCTAAACCAGCACTTTCGATTTTATCGGTTCTGGTCCGATTTTTCGATTTTAATCATCTACCATTTTTTTTAAAAACTGTCATAAAAATAAAAAAATAAAAAAAAATAAAAAAAAAAAAACTGCTCCCATATAACAAATATGTTGCCATAAAAAATGTGCTATAAAAAAATCTATTATAACAAAATAATTGCTATAGAAAAATCTGATATAAAAATAAAAAATATGATATAAAAAAAATCTGTAACAACAAAATAAACTCTAAATCAGAAGCTCGTTAAAGTTTCTACAGTATGCAGTTATGCACATATTGATACGAGTTCACAAAAAATATACAAAATAATAATAATAATAATAAGGATCAACCAAAAACTGACTTTTTTTATTAGCGTTCAATAGACACCAGATAAATTGATATAAAGGAATCACAAATACAGGAATTGCAATGACAAGCCAAAAGGGAAAAGTACCATGCCTCTCGTTACATAGCACAAGAGACGAAGCTTATGGGTTCCTTATATCGATACACGCAGAATAAAGATAAATAGAGAAAGAAAGATCATAAATGCAATAACAGAAAATTCAAATAAAGAATACACACAATGCAAGTAAACACTGTAATGAAACACACATAAATCAAACTATTTTCTGCTGGATGGGGAACTATACATGTTCATCCTTGATTGGGAGACAGACAACATATATAAACCCTAAATCTTAAAATATAAAATATAAAATTATACCTTCCACAATTATAAAATACAGATTCAGCTTGATGGGGAGCTATACAACAAAATTATAAAATATAAACCCTAATCAGATTTCGAAATATGTAAAAAATCCTAAATCTTAAATCTGTAAATTCAATAAAAACCCTAAATGAAATGAATAAATTAGCAATGGATTGAAACATTGTAATAATTCATAAAGTAAATGTAAGATTTTGAAAATTAAAAAGCATATATATGTTGACATCCTGATTAGCTCGTCGAGAGAGGGGAAAATAATATATGTGATTCTGTAGCTTTGAAAACAACTGGAAGTAGAGGAGAACAGAACGGACCAACAATGTCAATGGCGAGGGGTTGTTGATGGCATGAGAGAGGGACTGAGAGTAAGAGACGGCTGCGAGGACTCAAGGACTTGAGAG
>QEOT01008642.1:0-17895 GCA_003123785.1 Pterocarya stenoptera | reverse complement strand
ATCACTATATCATTATTTTATATGTGATTATTTAGTATAGTGATCTATATTCTAATTTATATATAGACTTAAAGTATATTATTAATAGTAATACAGAATTAGACTATAGTATTATCATGAATATTAATATTAATTATAGTGATTAAAATAACTATATATCAGTATTTGTTAATTGTTATAGTGAGTTTAATTTATTATAACTATATTATTGATAGACTATAGTGATAGTATTAGTATAGTAATTTAGTATTAGTATTACTATATCATTATTTTATATGTGATTATTTAGTATAGTAATTTATATACTAAATTATACATAAACTTAAAGTATATTACTAATAGTAATATAGTATTAGACTATTAGTATCTTGTCATAAAATGTAAATTCTAATTAATATAAATTATATACTAATATATATTAGTGTTACTAATCTACTAATGTCTTACGTACTTATCAAAAAAATATATTGAGAATTTATTAGGCCATCAAAATTTAGTAATAATATTTGAGTGATTTTCTTTCTTTTTTGGTCCTTACTTCTTATGATAAAATGTTATTAATAATTTAATATATATTTTATGTTTAAAGCATATAATCAGTTAAATTTTAACGTTCAAGATTAAAATTTTATTTTATATATTATAATATCATTATCTTATATATAATTATAATTTATATTATTATAATAATATAAATTATAATAACAATATATTATATATAATAAAAAAACCAGTCCGGTCCGGGCAAAAAAAATCCAAAACCGAAACCGGACCAATTCTAGCTAGATTTTCAATTTCAAAAACCGATTATGGATCAGTTGGACCGGTTTGGGCCGGTCCAGTCCAGCTTTCTTGGTTTTTTCTACACCGATAGTTAGAGTGGTAGTCCGCCTTGTGTTTAAGAGACAACAGATGCGAAACTTCTATTGGACTCCTCTGATGGGTCTTTAGTAAATCAAAACATGAAACTCACAGCTGGTGATCTATAGCTCCAAGCAATGATCAATTGACAATATTTTGAGGGGTAAGTTGCCAAATGATGCCTTGGGTGCCAAGGAGCGGTGCCAAAGAGCATAAGAGAACTCAAACTCAGAATTTCACCTGATTGGGCAATCCATAAACACACAATTATACATAAACTAACAACCAATAGAATAAATACATATATATGTAAGTGCGTAACATATATATGTTTATATATATGGAAAAATTGAAGATTTATAAAATGAATATATATTGAAAAAATCATAAACTTGAGTTTAGACACAAAATCAAAGAAAAAACACAAAAGAATAGATAAATTATTAAAAATAATGAAATTAAAAAAAAAATGAGAGGACATATTTAAAGTTATAAAAAAATTAAAATTATATAAATACGTTTTATATTCTAAAATAAATTAAATATCATATGAATTTAAAATTTACAAAAATGCCATTCAAGTCTAAGAAAATTACAAAACTAGTCCGAAACGGAACATGGACCAAAATGCCAATTCCAGTCGGAATTGTCTGAATTTGACCAAAATGGCCGGAACGGTCCAAAATTTAGAGAGAAACCAAACGAAGGGGTATAGTATACCAGATACTACACTGGAACAGCAAATTCCGACCAGAACGGAATGTAATTTAAAACTATGGCGAGGATTGGCTGTCTTCCATTCCATGTCTGACATGTTACTTTATTTTTCGTTTTCTTCTTTTTCTTTTTATGTCTACCTTCCCTTTATCTTGACACCTTTATCTTTCTCCTTGTCTCATCATTGTCTCTCATTTCTCTCTCTTCCTCTGTCTTATAGTGGTGAGACATTCCATTTGAGTTGGGCCTAATAGACTTATTCTAGACAGTACATATTTTATCCTTTCCAAGTAGGGCTAAAAGGATTGATTCGCATAGATCACATGGAAAAGTAATGAGAAATGCATATATTATAGTAGAAACAAATATATAATGGCAGGGTCAGTTTTAGGGGTGTAAATGGGTCGGTTCGATTCATTCAGTCCGACCTTTTTTTTTTTTTAATCATTGTATTAGCCTATTAAGTATATATAGTTATAATTTATAGTGATATTAATACTTTACTATTATACATATATTATGTTATAATCCTATAACTCTTATAATATATTAATATATAATAATACTATATATTATACTATTATGATGTTACTATTACTATTACATATAGACTTATAGTGTGTGTATATATTATACTGATATACTGATTAGTAATATAGTATATAGTGATTTAGTAAAGCTATATAATATATTACACTATATAATAGTTTTAATATTATACTATTAGTATAGTTATATATTAGTATTAGTTATAAACTTATAGTCTTATAGACTTATAGTGATTTCTTTATAATTATAGACTATAGTTATAGTGATTTAGTTTAGATATCAATTTATAATTATATAATTATATTAATAATGTTAATTGTTACTTTATTACTAACTTAGATAATGTGAATGTATTATAATTTTATATTGTAAATGAAGATATGTTAGATGAAAATTATATAATTTATTATATAATTATTATATAAAATAATATATTTATAAAAATAAAAATAAAAATATTTATGTCTCGTCGGTCCGGTCCGGTCCAAGAAATCCCCACCCTGAGATCGGACCGAAGACCGAAATGCCTCTATTCATTGGACCGAAATCGACCACGGGGACATTCGGTTCAATCCAGTCTCTATCTGGTCCATTTGGTCCGGTCAATCTATTTACACCCCTCGCCAGTTCTTCCATGAGAATTGAAGCTTCAAGAGATCAGTCGAGACTAGGGGTGAGCATCGGTCGGTCCGGACCTAGAAAACGGGACTGAACCGGTCATTTTGGATCGGACCGAATTTGGTCCGGTCCAATTTTTTTTGGACCGAATGAATTTAATCCGATCCACAGTCCGGCTGTTTTTTGGACCAACCGGACCGAATATATTTCTATATATTTTTTATATTTCTTTATATATAATTATACTATATTATAATTAAGTATAGACTATTAATACTATTATATATTTATATAGTTATACTAATGGTTATATTAGTTGTTATGTTAGTTTAGTTATACTATATTATAGTGATTTATTATAAGTTATAATGATTTCGTATAGTAATAAGCATAGACTATAGACTATAGTTATACTTATACAATTATACTTTTACTAAATTACTAATATTACTAATATATAGCTATAGCCTATAGCCTATATTATATTACTAATAGTCTAATACTTTATACTAATACTATTATATAATTATAATTTATAATAATCATGATTCATAATAACTAATCACTATAAGTTTATCACTATATATATTTAGTATCAATGTATTAATATATTCTTTAATGTATTATTAATATTATTAAGTATTAAGCGTTATAGTATAAATTATAATATATGTATAATTTATAAATTTATACTAGTATGTATAATTAAATATTTTATTCTTATTTATAATAGTATGTTAAGTATGTATATTTCTTAATTATTGATGATGTTAATTAAAGTATGTTAATGCATTACGAACCATATACAACTTTTAACATTTTATATATAAAGCAATAAGCACGAATAATTTAATATCCATAAAGAAATGTTTCCTCAACTTGCACCCACGGTAAATAGTGCGAACCTCTTACTTGTCCGTTTTCTATTGAACGATGTAAATTATAACTTTACATCAAACTCAAGATCAAATGCTGCAATATCAATTGCTTAAAAGACATGCAGTATATTCACATTTATTCCTTTATCTTCCATGCTCTTAACTTTAGACTGGGCCTGTAGTTTTGCCATCCATTCAAGACCGGCCTCACTTGTCGGGACTACTGTTCTTGGTAGAAACGTGGTCCAGGACCAACATTGCCTCTAATTACAAGTTTCTATTTTAAAATTTAATGTCGATTAAAATCACGATATAAAGATCAAAACAGTACAAAATTCTCTAGATCTCAAGATCAAGTTTAGAGATTTGAAAATCTCGAACAACCGATAGGCTACATCCAGCCCAGTACTTATTTTTCATTCTGAGCTGTTAGATCTGTAACCTCTTTCACCGTGCATATATGTCTTCAAATTGACCATCGAGTGCCGACATGCTCAACGTATACGACTCTATTATCATCTTTTTATTTATTATGGAGTGCATTATAATTTACATAATTTATTATATAGCTGATAAAATACAGTTTATTTTTTTATTTTATTGCTTTGGATCTCCCATCTCACAAGGCAATGATTCTGTTCTTTGTGACATAATTTTATGTTATGTATTCAATAAGCGTAATTGACACATTATATTTTGAAGAAGAGTAATGTTAAATACTTTTCATCAAATTGGAATCATCTTATACTTATTTTAAAAATTAATAAAAATTAAATCACCGTTTAAATGTCAGTTTATCGTAATTAAATAATCGTGAAATAAAAATATAATATATAGATATTATTCGGATTTAGAGTTGATCTTTTTTATCTAATTATTATAATTTTTTAAAATTTTTAAATAAAATATAATAAATAATTTAATTTTTTTATATCTCAAAATAATTTTAATATTAAAAGATAATATTATATTTACTTTTTAATTTTTATTTCAACTAACTATCGGAGAATTTTGAATCAGCAACGACCCAAGCTGCAAGTCATTATGACAGGCCCATTCTCTGTTGCATGTGCTATTTATGTCCTTAACAGACCAAGACATGTGTCGTTAGGGGTCCACCAAGAAAGAAAAACAAGGTAATCGAGTCTCGACATTCAAGTATTCAACACATGAACTTAATATTTCTTTAGAGGACTGTGCTACGGCTACCGCTATCTGCGGCAGCTACTTTGGGTATAATTAATTATATATATAATATTTTTAAAATATTTAAAAAAATCATAATATTATTAAAAAATATTTTCTTAATTATCAATTAAAAAATATATATATATTCTAGCAATAACAACGATCGGTGATAGTATCATTTTCATTCTTTAGATATATAACAACAATGAGGATTAGATTGATATGCTCTTTCAATCTATCTCACTCTCAATATATGGATCATTTGGATTAGAAGTGTAAAAATAATCGGGATGCCACTCAACTGGTGGGTTCAGCTCGGTTCCAAACCGGTTAAAAACAGATCTGGTTATGCTTTTGGATTTTAGAACACTGGTTCGAACTGAATTAGGCCGGTAAATATATATATATATTATTTTGTTAGTTTTTTATATTAGATTATATATATTATATACTAAATTGTTAATTAATATAACATAAAATTTTAAAATCTTATTTTTCATGTCTATTAATCTTATAACATAAAATTAATCTTATAAATCTTAATATAACATATAAATTTTTAATTTTATAATATAAAATTAATATAATATAAAATTTTAATATTAAACGCGAACATTAATATTAAGTTATTAATATAAACCTACTATTAATATATATCAAGGATAAACATATTTCTACACATTAATATACCAAAAGATTATATTGAGAAAATTGAAAAAATTGCACAGGACCAAGTCAGAACCAGTAAAACTAGAAGTTTTGATTTCAGTAATGAAACGGTCCGGTATCGATTCTTCAATTTTAAGAAGGAATGTATACTAGTTCGATTTTAAAATATGTCCAAAACTGGATTGTTGCCCCAGAATTTGGATAAGAAAAATATCATACGCTATATTTTATGTATGTACATCTTTTTTATCAGGCTATTAGGATGTCATAATATTATTTATCAATTTTCATTTTTTAAAAAAGAATAACAATTAATCTAAGAAGAGAGTATATGACAACCTATACTCTGATAAAAAATTAATTTTCAAATTTCATTTAATGTATGTAATTCTTGGCACGTAACCTTTTTTGGAGACAAAAAAAGATAAAAAAATAAATGATTGGAAGTTATGTTTGCCATACTATTATGTCCAAAGTAGCATCCTATTTGACGGGGAGGAACAATTGACGGGTGAGATGAATGGCAAAAGTAGCACAATGATAATTTTGCTTGGTGGTTATGGGTTTCTCTCAATTTCAAAAGCGAAGCTTTCTCTTATACTTATAAAGTAATCATCAACTCATTCTATAATCGATGTGGGACAATTCTGACAATATCCTCCTCACACTTTGGGCCATGGATCAGTGACAATCCATTTCTCTCGTTAGCTGTTGAGTCGAGATTATTGTTAAATTTGAATTCTGATATCAGTATTGGGTGATCGTGGACCCCTCTCAATTATAAAAACTAGTTCAATTGATAAAATTTTCCTTCACACTTATAAAATGACCACCAACTTATTCCACAATTAATTTGAGACAACCCCACCACATTCTCCTCATGCTCAAATCACAATTACCCCTTCCATAATTCTCCCACTTCATTGGTTCAGCAATTTGTTTCATATGCCAATGATCTCGATCTTATCTTTGACCTAATGAGAGCGTTTTCTTCAGCCACCGGCAAATACATCAGACCCTTGTCTTGCGTGGATTCGTGGAACATGGTTTATCAGAAACAAGGTGGGGGGAAAAAAAAAGTTTTAAATATGAAACCCACTTTTTTATTCGGAAGTTGCTACAACTACCGATCGGTCCGATTCTCACCGATCAGGTATATATTTTTTTTAACTCCTAAATATATTTAAAAATAATAAATTTATTAAAAAATATTTCTTTAATTATTAAATAAATAAATAATCAAATCTGTAAAGAATCCTAGTCAGATCCTCGATGGCCAAGCATTTTCCTTTCTTTGTTTTCACGTCTACTCGTTTGTCTCTTGCACTTTTGCCTTTATTTGACATCTGGTGTTACGTCGAGAATCTAGTTTGATTGGTTTGGCCAGAAGACGAGCAGCTAGAAGAAGCCGGTTTGATCACCTTCATCTTCTAGCTGTCTCCGACAAGTCAGCAAGTATATTTCCATTACAAACCTTACCATGTACTTGTTTCCATTCGATAAATATTTCATTTTATCTAATTATTATAATTTTTTTAAATTTATAAATAAAATATAATAAATAATTTAAATTTTAAAATAAAAATAATATTAATAAATAATATTTTATTTAATTTTCAACTTTTATTTTATCTCCTCTCGTCTTACTATCCAAAACTCTCTTAGACCTCATTTGAATAGTGAAAATATTTCATCTTAACTTATCTCATCATTATAATTTTTTAAAATTTTTAAATAATAATAATATTAAAAAAATAATTTCCTAACAATATTTTATTTAATTTTAAATTTTTATATAAAACTATCTATCTCACCACCCAGGCCTTAATTGTAATTTACTCATTAGCGTGACGTGAAGAAATACGAGGAACAAATTTCCCATCAACTGTTACAAGAGCTAATCTTCAACCGGTACTTTTGTCGTCCGTCATGGATATTACTGATACAAATACTTTTTGATAATTTTTTTGCACCTAAAATTTTATTGCGGAATTCAGGTGATTTGAAAAATAAACTATACAATATAATACCCTTTATTGTGTAAATGAAATTATGCATTCACATCCTCCTTTAAAAATCTCAAGAGATGCTTAAGAAATGAGATGATAAGAGAAATTTGTAAATAATAGTAAAATAATTTATAAATAGTAATAAAATTGTTGAAGTTAAGATATTTTATTAGATTTTAGAAAGTGAGAAAAAAAATATTGAATAAAAATTTATATAGGATTTTGTGTTTTATTTGAGAGTTTGAAAAAGTTGTAATGATTAGATGAAAAAGTTAAAAATTAAAAATTGAAATTTGTTTATATTTGAGTATTTTTTGGAAGGAAATGAAACAAAATTTTTTGGAATGAAATGAAATGAAACTATCTCTATTCTCAAACAATTTTGGAGAGTTATCACATCATCCTCGACTCTACTTGTGAGATTTTTTAATGCTTGTTTAGACACTTGGAGTATCTCAAAATTCTATAAGTAATAATAAACTGGTTTGAGTTAAAACGTTTTATTTTATTTTTGAAAATGAGAGATCGAAAATTGAATAAAAATATTATAAAATTAAATAATTATTTGAATATAATTTGTTAGTATTATTTTTGTTTTGAAATTTATAAATATTTTATTGATTTTTGTGTTTTGTTTTGAAATCTATAAAAGATTTATTGAGTTTTGTGTTTAAATAATGATTAAATGAAAAAATTGATTTAAAATTAAAAAATGTTTTGTATTTGGATTATGTTTGTGAATAAAATTATAAGAATTTTAAGAATTTTGAAAATTTTGTATCTCTGTCTCTATGTCTAAACATCCATATAGAGATGATTCGATAATTATCTATGACATTGAGGTGATCTAGTGCACTCCAATGACCACCAAAGGTGATAAGTCAAGCCACCCTGATATGATCAGCCCGGTTTGGTTTGCCACCCTGTTTGTACGGATCAGATAGTTTTGTCTATTCAAACGATTAATTTTACATCTTTATTTCATCTCTAAGTTTCCAAACACATATTATTACTTTATGACATAAACACTAAAAAAAATTCCCACACTGTAAAAAAAAATTCATTTATCATTGCTAGGACCCACTCCTTTATCAAAGAGTGTTTCTACACCCACACATGTATTGGGATCCCGCCCATTGTATTTACTTTTCTTCTTTTTTTTTCATGCATTTTTTTATTATTTTAAAATTTTCTTTTTTAAAAATTCACAACATCAATAAAAAATACTTACTTAATTATTAAGTAAAAAAAAAAAGTCAGGATCCCAGTTGGGAATACCCAGTTGTGGTTTTAGCATTTCCCTTAATCAAATCCCAAAAAGTCAAAACTATCTTATCTCATCTCACTATCCAAACATATAGTTTTTTACAAACTATCTTATCTCATCTTAACTTAAAATATCTCACTACTATTCAAAATATCTTATCTCATCTGAACTGTATATCAAAACCGGGCTTGGTAGTCGTATCTCTTGTGATTACTCCCTGAAATTATATATAAATATAAAATACCAATTTTAAGTTATATTCTATTCTTAGAGCATTCCCAATGGCTCTCATAAAATACAACTTTTTGTATAATATAAAGAAAATTGATCAAAAGTAGCTTCTAATGGGTTTTGTATTTTCTTCTTTATTTTACATTTCAAAACAGTAATTCTCTATATGTAGAGAATACTATTCACACCTCTAAAACATTTTTAATTATTTTCTCTCTCATTTGATAGTTGTTTTGTGTTATGAGGTTCATGAAGGGAGATCAGAGAAGATTAAAGGTGGAAGCTTGAGATGCGGCAAAGGTAAGATACCAGGTGAAAGAAAGAGACGAACGCAAAGTGAAGAGAAATAGGATTTTGTGTTTTGTTTAAGAGTTTGAAAAAGTTGTAATGATTAGATTAAAAAGTTAAAAATATATTTGAATGATTTTTTGAAATGAAATAATTTTTTTTTTATTTTAAATGAGATGAAATAAAACCATCTCTATTCCCAAACAATTTTGGAAAGTATCACATCATCCTTGACTTTACTTATGAGATGCTCTAATGCTTGTTTAGACACTAGAGTATATCAAAATTCTATAAATAATAATAAACTGGTTTGAGTTAAAAAGTTTTATTGGATTTTTGAAAATGAGAGATAAAAAATTGAATAAAAATATTATAAAATTAAATAATTGTTTGAATATAATTTGTTAGTGTTGTTTTTGTTTTTAAATTTGTAAAGATTTTTATTGATTTTTGTGTTTTGTTTTGAAGTCTATAAAAGTTTTATTGAGTTTTGTATTTGGATAATGATTAGATGAAAAAATTGATTTAAAATTGAAAAATATTTTGTATTTGGATTATGTTTGCGAATAAAATTAGAAGAATATTTAAGAATTTTGAAAATGTTGTATCTCTTTCTCCATGTCCAAACATCCCTGTAGAGATGATTTGATAATTATCTATGACATTGAGGCGATCTAGTACACTCCAATGACCATCAAAGGGGATAAGTCAAGCCACCCTAATATTTTTATTTTTATGATAAACAAGCCACCTTGATATGATCAGGTCTGGTTTGGTTTGCCAGATGAGATGAAACTGTATGGATGAGATAGTTTTGTATATTCAAACTAGGGATGAGAATCGGGCGGTCCGGACCGAAAAAATTGACAGGATTGAACCGGGATTGGTCCCAGTCGGTCTCAATCTGGATTTTGTATGATCGAATTCATTCGGTTCGGTCCACGATTCATAAGTTTTTTGGACTGGACCGAATGTTAAAAAAAATATTTTTTATAATTTATTTTTATAATTAATTATATAATTTTCATATAATATAATTCTATCACTAACTAATATATAATTATACTATATTATAATAAGTATAGACTATAGTTATATAATTATATTTATATTAATATTACTAATATATAGCTATACTATATTACTAATAGTCTAATACTTTATACTAATACTATTATATGGTTATACTAATCATGATTCATAATAACTAATCACTATAAGTTTATAACTATATATATTTAGTATCAATGTATTAATATATTCTATAATGTATTACTAATACTATTACGTATTAAGAGTTAAAGTATAAATTATAATATATAAATTTATAATAGTATGTATAATTAAATATTTTATGCTTATTGCTTCATATACAAAATGTTAAGAGTTGTATATGGTTCATTATGCATTAACATATTTTAAGTTAGTAATGAAGTAATAATTAACATCATCAATATAATTATAATTTATAACTAAACTGAATCACTATAGTCTATAACTATAATTATAAATTATTAATATCACTATGAGTCTATGACTAATGAGTGTATTATTATATAATATATAATATATATTCCATAATGTATTTGTATCGATGTAAGGTGGAGTATGTTAAATCCTCATCTTAAAGGTGGAGTACATTTAAGAAATGTGTGGGGTTGGAAGAGATTCAATCTAAAAGCCAAGTTTGCCTAGATGTACCGACTAGGTGGAACTCCACCTATCTTATGTTGGAGAGGGCTTCAAAATTTAGAAAGTCTTTTGATCGGTTGGAGGAAGAAGATTCGTGCTTCTTTGGTAGTATTGGAGATGACGATGATGACGATGTCAATGATGAAGATGTGGACCATGTGGTGAATAGGAGAAAGTCAAAGAAGTTAGGACCTCCCAATACATCCGATTGGGAGAAGGTAAAGTTGTTTGTGAGGTTTTTTCAATTATTTCATTATGCAACTTTACGCTTCTCGGGGGGTGAATATGTAACTTGCAATTTTTTTTTTCCGGAGTTGGTTACTATTAAAGATGCCATTAACATAGAGTGTGATGAATGAAACTCCGTGGTGGGATTAAAAGCCACAAATATGAAGAGAAAATTTGACAAGTATTGAGAGAACTTGAAAAATCAGAATATGTTGTTATATGTTGGCGTTCTTTTTGATCCTCGCTACAAGATGCAATATCTTGATTTTGGGTTGGGACAAATGTATGCACATGATCATGCAAAAAAAATTGATTTCACTTGGAATGTGAGAAATGCATTTATCCGCATGTATGAGGCATACAGGAAAAATGAAGAAGGGCATTCTCCTCAGTGCACAAGTTCCCCACATGAAAATGTAGCTCATTCAACTGATAAAATGACAAGTAGAAAGGCACATTTGATGGCCCAATTTAAGCAACAGTTATAGTCAAAAGACAATTTGGAAAGTAAGTCAGAGGTTAATAGATATTTAGCTGAAAGATGTGAGGATCAAGATGATAATTTTGACCTTCTAATTTGGTGGAAGATGAATTCAACTAGATATCGCGTACTTTCAAAGGTTGCACGCAATGTACTTGTAATACCAGTATCTACTGTAGCCTCTGAATCTACATTTAGCACTACGGATTGTGTACTTGACCATTTCTGAAATAGTTTAAATCCAATGAATGTTGAGGGTCTCATATGTGCATAAAACTGGTTTCGTTCTTCTTCTACTCCAATAAACCTTAGGATTTTAATGGATGAAGTGGAGGAATTTGAAAAGTAGCTGGATATGAGTATGTAAGAAAATTACCTTTGATATCTTTTGTGGTTTATTTTGTTTTATCTTCTATGTTATGTAACTTTATTTAACTTGTTTTGTTTTAAATTTTTATGGATAGAACTTGTTGAGGACCTGAACTTTGCTGATATGTGGAGGCGTCAAATTCAATGCCTATGGGTCCTACACCCAGTGTTGATTAAAGACTAAAGAAATGAGAAGATTGATGGGGAGCTAGGCTCTGATGATCTCTTTATGTGGGTCATGATTTATTAATCTATCTATATTTGTTTAGTGGGGTGCATGATTTATTAATCTATCTATATTTGTTTAGTGGGGTGCATGTGGGGATGGGGCGGTTGGGTTTTGCTGCTAAATGCAACTGCTAGCAATATTTAACATTCTATTTCATATGATATATATTTTGTGTTAATTTATTGGATTTTCATTTTCAATTGGGTTGGTTTAATCGTCTTGCGGTTGAGTTAATTAAAGTGTCATTCAGTTCTTCTTTCTTTTTCGGAAAATACCCTTTTGATTTGAAGAAATCTGGAACCTTATCCAAAAGAGACATGAGACAGCAATATGTTCACCATCAAAATGTTTAGGATGTGCTCTTTCCAACATAATATGGCCAAATGTTCTTGTAACTCTAATTTCTATACTTTAATCGAAAGCATGCATTAGCATTTAGAGAGCTTTATTAATTTATGTTCTTCCACGTAATAATTTGCTTCATTTCAATTATAAAATCTTGTACGTAGTTTTGGTACAATTGGAAGCGAGATACATTCATTCATATTTTCCATAAGAATGAAATAGAATTTTTCCTATTCAATTATCAGAGCAATATGTTTAGAAAAAGATGAAAAAAAAGGTCCAATAACCATTTCAGTAAAACATTCAGAGTCCAATAACCATTTCATTTTCAGGAGAAGAATTGGGAGCACCAAATTATGCTGTCCCATTTTTGTCACCAAATTCCACCGGGAAAGCTATATTATATGGTGTAAATTACGCATAAGGAGGAGGAAGAATCATGAATGCAATTGGACGAATATTTGTCAGCCCTTAGAAGTTAAAAAATTACCCATTATATGTTAAGTTTTGGATTATAATTTGTAATTTGTAATAACTTTTGTATTTTTTTTTTTGGATTTTCTAGTTTTTTATATAGATTAATTTTCTTTTATCATTGTATTTTTCAAGATCAAGTGTTTTTTTAGTATTTTTAGCTAAAAAATGTAAAAAATTTGAAGTGGGCCGAAAATAATTGAAATTGGGCAAAAAAAGAAGAAGATTTGAATGAGCTGAATGACCCATTTTGGACATGTCCAGACTGAATGGACCGACCCTAGATCGGACCGGACCGACCCTGGACCAGATCGGACTGGTCCTATACATTACTCGATCCGGTCTAGGGTGGAAAATCCCTAGACCAAATAGGTCTGGTCCGGTCCAGTCCGGTCCACAAAACCACCTAAGACCGGACAGGACCGGACCGAGATCACCCCTAATTCAAATGGTTAATTTTACATCTTTATCTCATCTCTAAGTTTTCAAACACATATCATTACTTTCTGACATATACACTAAAAAGTATCCCACACTGTAAAAGAAAATAAAAACTCTTTATCATTGTTTGAACCCACCCTTTTATCAAAGAGTGTTTGTACACCCACACATGGATTGGGATCCCGCACAGTGTGTTTCATTTTTCTTTTTTTTGCTTCTTTTCATGCATTTTTTTTATCATTTTAAAATTTTCTTTTTTAAAAATTCACAACATCAATAAAAAATACTTATTTAATCATTAAACAAAAAAATAAAACCAGTTGGGATTCCAGTTGGGAATATCCAGTTGTGGTTTTAGTATATTCCTTAATCAAATCCCAAAAAGTCAAAATTATCTCATCACATCTCACTATCCAAATATACATTTTTTAACAAACTATCTTATCTCATTTTAATTAAAAAAATCTCACTACTATTCAAAATATCTTATCTTATCTGAACTGTATATCCAAACTTGGTCTGGTAGGCGTATCCCTCGTGACTACTCCCTCAAATAATATATAAATATAAAATACCAATTTTAAGTTATATTCTATTCTTATAATACGAGCATGAATAATTTGAGATGATAATTATATAAACAGTACTGAAATTATTTGAGTTAAATACTTTATTGGGTTTTAAAAAATTAGAGAGAAAAATGTTTAATAAAAATATTATAAAATTAAATATTATTAAAATATAATTTTTAATTTAAGATATAACTTGTAAACTATCCACAGAAGCAAGACAGTTAACACCAAGATCATAAGGGTCAACAACAGATTCATTAAACAACCTCAAGTTCGATACTTCCACATACTCCATGTTATAGTCAAGAACCTTTCAAGGAAAGAGTGATCAGCAGGCTGCATGTGCTAAGCAACTCCTAGTGCTATGTTGGCAGCCTCTTCATGTGATAAATGTGAATTTAACTTTGATGGCTTTATTTTTCATTCTTCACAAAAATTTGGTTTGGGTGCTATACTAAGGAATGAAAAAAGTTATATGCTTATGGTAGTGTGTCGTAAAGAGGAGGAAATTTATGGAGTTGAAGACATTGAGGCTTTAGCAGCATTGTGGGACATCCAGATGACAATAATCATGGAGATTTTTTACTTGACTCTTGAAAGTGATTCAAAGATTGTTCTGGAGGCCTTATGTTATGTGGGAGACTTTTCTCATCTTATGGCCCTTTTCCTTTGACATTGTTCATATTGAATGACACGGTAATGATGATTTACATCGTTTGGTGTGTCATGCACACATGGTGTCTAATACTGTACAATGGTTGCAGGATATTCAAGATTTTCTTGTTAGCCATTTAATTGTGGATAAAGCAACACTCTCCAGTGTTTAACTTTTATTGTTTGTGTTTAAATGATGATTATGAAACAAATTATGAGAAATTATGAGAAATTATGAGACTAAATATATAAAAGAAAAATCCCTTGTGTGGCAGCATCTCAAGATTTGCAAAATGTCAAATAGATCAAACAATGAAAGATGCCCAGAAGCTCTAACCATAACCAGCAAGCATTTTAAAATGTCCAAATATATATAAAAAAATCCATTGTATGGCATCATCTTCAAATGGTTAGTGTGGGAGAGAGCCGGAGGAATTGGTATGGGGAATATCTCACCTTCGACTCCGCCATCGAACCCACACCGGGATGCACAACGAGAAGGGGAGTTGGTTCGGCCTGATTGGCGTATGGTCTAGTGCGACGCGAAGGAGAGGGGGCTTTTGAAAATTGCTGGGGTTTGTGATGCCGTCCAACGGTGGCCACAGCAGGAAGTACAACGCAATGGAGAGGAGGGGAGGGAACGGTACGAAAATATTTGGGTGTAGATTGCGTTTGAATTTCAACATGCAAGAGTCTTGGTCTGACAGGAAGATAAAAGAAGGAGAAAAATAAGAATAGGGTTTTGCTACATAATCTGCACTATAATTCACACTTTATATTTTTTTAAATTTTGTAATTTTGTAATATATTTTTTAATTTTATTTTTTTAAACTATTTCAAATTTTTTATTCATTATTCATATAAAATATATTTGATAAAAGAAAAAAAAATATAGAGTGTGGAGTGTGGATAAATAGTAAGAGATTGTGAAAATTTTTTTGATAAGAATAATGCTATATCCCATACTGGGTGCTCCGCTGGGGTTAGCAAGTGTTTTTTTTTGACAAAAAAATCTTTACAACTTCTTACTATTTACCTACACTCTACATTCCATATTTTTTTTTTATTATTTTTATCAAATATTTTTATATGAATAGTGAATAGAAAATTTGAAATAGTTTAAAAAGAATAAAATTAAAAAATTAAAAAATTAAAAAAAATATAGAGTATGGAGTGTTGTAGAGGTTGTGTAGCAAAATTCTTTTTTTTTTTATGTATATTTTTAAAGTTTTTTTTATATAAATTCTTTTAATAATTTTAAATATTTTAAAAAAATAAAAAAATTTATAATATTATTAAAAAATACTTCTTTATTCACGAAATAAAATAATAATTTTTTTTTATAATTTAGAAAATATTTTTTAATAATAATTCTTTTTTACTTTTTAATTAAGAAAATATTTTTTAATAATATTTTAAAATATTAAAAAATTTATATAAAAAAAAAATACATGAAAAAACAACACTATATTCCAGCAGAGCCCCAGCGGAGACTGTAGCACTTCCCGAAAAACTAAATGCCACGTGGACTTCGGTAACAGACAGGTTGTAGTTGATATTAAGGTATCATTATCTTAAAAAAAAAGAAAAAAAAAAAAAAAGACCAATCCAAAATGGATAAAGCTTCTATGCCCTCTCCATCTGACCGTTCAAATTGACCGCTGGTCAAAATTTTTTTTTTTTTATTTTATTTAGTGATTAAGAAAGTGATTTTAAGTGTATTGGTGTATTTTTTTTATTTTTAAAAAATATTTAACTGTATTAAAAAAATATGAAAAGAAAAAAAAGAAAAAAAAAAAAAAACGCCTAAGCGGTACGCCCAGCGGTAAACGCTGGGCGGCAGAGTAGCGTGACCCATCCAAAATTGCTGAACTAGCAGTCGCGTGTATTATATAAGGAAAATCTCCATTACCCATATCCCCTCAGCTGGAGCGTCGCATCCGAGCAGGTTTGGGTTTCTTCGGCACGGGAAGATTATGGAGAGGTTCTTTTTCTGAGAGATTTGTAGAAAACAATGGAGAGGTTCCTGAAGGATTTCGATGTGGACCACAAGAACCCGTCGGAGGAGGCTAGGATGAGATGGAGATCCGCTGTCACTATAGTGAAGAATCGACGTCGTAGGTTCCGCAATATCACGGACCTCGGCCAGCGCTCCGCGGCAGAGAAGAAGAAACTCAAAATTCAGGTTACTCGGCTTATTTATTATTTTTTCATGTCATAAAATCGTGCTTTTCTATCTAGATTCAGTTTCAGAATTATTTTTTGCTATTGCGCTGGACTCGTAATAGGAAAAAAAAAAAAAAAACTGAGTAGTAAAACAGTTAAGAATATCATTATCCCATAAAAAATCATAGCACCCCTATTCAGCCGAAAGGAACAGTAGCGTGCCTTTCTTTACAAGCATTGGTTCTAGTGGTCCTTCTGTGTTGGCTAATCCTATGCCATAGATGTTGGGCGGCACGTCAAAATAAATCGACATCTGACTCATCTTCCAATAAATGGCAATGGAGGAAATTTCCCAGAACTTTCGTAGGTGAACAAAAGTCGTGGGAAGTAGGCTAGATTTCTAACGTCCTGTTTGGATTGAACATATCTCATCCCATTTTAATATTTAAAAATCTAAATACATAAATTTAAATTTTAAATTTTAGATGTTTAATTTTTTTATCTAATTATTACTTACCCATTATAATGTTTTCAAATAAAAAAAAAATATAAATTTTTTTTTATTCTTTTCAAATTTTAAAATAAAAATAATATTAAAAAATAATATTCTAATAATATTTTTATTCAATTTTTTTCTATATTATTTTTAATATTTTATAAAATATTTTAACTCAAATCATTTTTATTACTATTTACTATTATTTATAAATTTGTTTATCTCATTTTAACATCCAAACAAGACCATATATTGACATAAAGATCGGGTTGATATAATGCATAGGTGAATTAAGGTGATAGGTGGACAAGGGAACATTTATGCCCGGGTGACGATGTGCATGCCCTATGCTAAATATTTATTTATCGGAGCCGACAATAATACTGCCATTTCGATTTAAAAATTTCTATTATCGAGTGTGAAGTAATTATAGTAAAATATTTATATGAGATAATAAAATTAAAAATTAAAAA
>QEOT01008641.1:6655-31188 GCA_003123785.1 Pterocarya stenoptera | reverse complement strand
ATATTGACATGATAATATTTAGTTTTATAAAAAAATATTAATTATAAACTTCTTATATAAATTAATTTCAATCATTTTAGCAATAATGTATATAACCTTTTAATATGTAAACTCAAGTTCCAATAAACCTCAATCAATAGTTATTAGATCTGTTTAGATAGTAAAAGTGTTTCATCTCATCTCATTTCATTATTATAATTTTTTAAATTTTTACATAAATTATAATATATAATTTAATTTTTTCAAATTTTAAAATAATAATAATATTAAATAATATTCTAAGTTAGACAGATAAAAGATGGAGGGCCATTCTAGGGAAATATTCTACGTGTATCAACTGATCAATCGGCCGAAACTACAGTGGCTAACGTGGACCCATATCACATGCAATATTGCTCTGTAGTGGCCGCTATTCATGCGCGCGCTTGAATATTAATTCTAAATAATTGAGAAAAAAGTAGAAGAAAAACTGGAACTTGATTCAGGGATCGAGCAACTTTCACTAGACATTCATATCGACGAATGCTTTACTTTGTTGGTTATCAAAAATACTTGTTGCAACCGCCTGGGTGCAACCGGCGCACAACCGGCGCCCATTAATAAATTTTTTAATTTCTTTCTCCCTCTCCCTCTCCCTCTCCCTCTCCATTTCGTTTCTTCTCTCTCACTGTAACTGTAGCAATGAAGACATTGCAGACATAAATAAAATGTGTGAACAATAAATTTTTTAATTTCTTTCTCCCTCTCTCTCTCTCCATTTCGTTTCTTCTCTCACACTGTAGCAATGAAGACATTGCAGTCTTTGCAGACAAATAAAATGTGTGAACGTGTGTGTTCTGTAATGTTAGAGAAGAAGATGAGAAAAGTAAAGATGAGAAAACGCTTTTACGCTTTTGTATGTAGCAATTCTCTTACTTTTGTACGTAGCAAATATTAATTCTAAATAATTGAGAAAAAAGTAGAGGAAAAACTGGAACGTAATTCAGGGAGCAACTCGCACGTAAACAGCGTAATTAAAGGCATAGTTTCACAACTTTCACTAGACAATATTCATCATGAAATATCGAGGAATACAAAAGTAAAGATGAGAAAATGCTTTTACTTTATATCTTTTATAAAAAAGCAGATTGAAAGGATTTAGATTGAAAGGTTACGTAAGAGTTTAGTCCTTCTCCAACCATTCATAATTTGGACCATCTTGGATTTTGTTTTTGAATGTGCAAAGGTTACGGCTTTCACAGCCTCTTCCAATCGTGGCTCTCAACGATCCCATTCCAGGAACTTCAATCGGCAACAACAGGGCCGAAATTCCTCTTCCACCCGCTGAAATGGCCGCTCCAACCATGGGCAGGGACGCCGTCCACCACGCTGCCAGATTTGTCGGCAGGAAGGGCACTACGCTGACCGGTGCAACCAGAGGTATGCACGGGGAGGAGACGCTGTCGGCAACACAGCTCACCTGGCTGAGGCTTTCAACGCCTCTTGCTCTCTTAATGGGCCCGAACCCAGTGATTGGTACCTGGACACTGGGGCTTCGGCCCATATGACACCAGACCTCTCCCATTTGGATCAAGCAAATAATTATATTGGTAAGGATTGTGTAATTGTCGGGAATGGTGCTTCCCTACCAATTACCCACACTGGTACCATCTCTCCTACCCCAACCCTTGATTTATTGGATGTATTAGTTGTTCCTCGTCTCACAAAAAATCTCCTCTCAATTAGTAAATTAACATCTGATTTTCCTCTCACTGTTACATTTACTAATAACCTTTTCTCTATCCAGAATCATCAAACGGGAAGGGTGGTGGCAACCGGTAAACGAGATGGCGGCTTATATGTGCTGGAGCGTGGCAATTCCGCTTTTATTTCTGTTCTTAAAAATAAGGCTCTTCATGCCTCCTATGATTTATGGCATGCTCGTCTTGGCCATGTGAGCCATTCTGTTATTTCTTTTTTAAATAAAAATGGTCATCTCTATCTTACCTCTTTATTGCCTTCTCCTTCATTATGTGACACATGTCAAATTGCAAAGAATCATCGCTTGCCTTATTCTCGTAATGAACGTCGCTCATCTCATGTGTTGGATCTCATTCATTGCGATATTTGGGGTCCCTCCCCAGTCAAGTCGAATTCGGGATTTATTTATTATGTGCTATTCATTGATGATTATTCCCGTTTTACTTGGCTTTATCCTTTGAAATTAAAATCTGAATTTTATGACGTCTTTATTCACTTCCAAAAACTTGTGGAAAACCACCATTCCACCCGCATCAAAACTTTTCAAAGTGATGGTGGTGCCGAGTTTACAAGTAATCGCTTCAAAGCGCATCTTAGCACCTCGGGTATTCACCATCAACTCTCTTGCCCCTATACTCCAGCCCAAAATGGCCGCGCTGAACGAAAACATCGGCATGTGACAGAAACAGGTCTGGCTCTCCTTTTCCATTCTCACCTTTCTCCTCGTTTTTGGGTTGACGCCTTCAGCACTGCAGCATACATCATCAACCGTTTGCCCACACCGCTTCTTCAAGGTATGTCTCCCTTTGAGCTTCTCTATGGTTCCTCACCAAATTATGAGAATTTCCATCCTTTTGGTTGTCGTGTCTATCCTTGTCTGCGTGATTATATGTCTCACAAATTTTCCCCTCGCAGCATCCCTTGTATTTTTCTAGGATACAGCCCGTCCCACAAAGGTTTTCGCTGTCTTGATCCCACCACCTCCAGGCTTTATATCACCCGCCATGCCCAATTTGATGAAAACCACTTTCCCTCCAGAGATAGCTCCCCGGCCCAAGCCCCTTCATCTCTCCATTTTTCAAATTTCCTCGAACCAAACATGCCTCATATCGATCCACCTCCACTGTCTCATCTGCACCATTTACCGCATATTACTCCATCCGGATCTAACCCGTGTGTTATTTGTACTGATCCAGTGGACGAGTCTTTGCAGGTTACTGATTCTCTTGCAGGCCTCTCTTCCCCGCCTCCAGAGCCTCGACCACCTTCTGTTGCTTCTGATGTTGCTCCTACTCCAGCTCCTCCGTTGGGTTCTCATCCAATGCTAACTCGAGCTAAAGCTGGCGTCTTCAAGACTCGTCATCCGGCGGATCTCCATATTTTAGGCTCCTCTGGACTTCTCTCTGCTCTTCTTGCCTCCACTGAGCCTAAAGGATTCAAGTCTGCTGCTAAGAATCCTGCATGGCTTGCTGCCATGGATGAAGAAGTTCAGGCTTTGCACAATAATCGCACTTGGGTTTTAGTCCCTCGACCTGCAAACTCCAATATTGTCGGTTCCAAATGGGTGTTTCGGACTAAATATCTGCCTGATGGATCTGTTGAGCGTCTCAAGGCTCGTCTTGTGGCCAAAGGCTATACTCAGGTACCGGGTCTTGATTACACTGACACTTTCAGTCCTGTTATTAAAGCTACTACTGTTCGTGTTGTACTTTCTCTTGCTGTCACCAACAGATGGCCTCTCCGCCAACTTGATGTGAAGAATGCTTTCCTCAATGGCACTCTCACTGAAAATGTTTATATGGAACAGCCTCCTGGGTACATTGATCCCCGGTTCCCGAATCATGTCTGTCAGTTGAAGAAAGCTCTCTATGGCCTCAAACAAGCTCCTCGTGCCTGGTTTCAACGCTTTAGTGCCTTTCTTCTCACCCTTGGGTTCTCTTGCAGCCGTGCAGACACCTCTCTCTTTGTCTTTCATCAGCAGTCTGATACTATTTATCTGCTTTTGTATGTTGATGATATTATCATTACTGGCAACAACTCTTCTCTTCTTGACAGCTTCGCTCGCAAGCTCAATTCTGAGTTTGCCACCAAGGATTTGGGCTCTCTAAGCTACTTTCTTGGTCTGGAAGCTACTTACACTACTGATGGTCTCTTTATCAGTCAGCTGAAATATGCTCGGGATATTTTGACTCGTGCCCAGTTACTTGACAGCAAGCCTGTTCACACTCCTATGGTCGTCTCTCAGCACCTGACTAGCGATGGTCCTGCTTTCTCGGACCCCACTCACTACAGATCTCTAGTTGGTGCCCTCCAGTACTTAACCATCACTCGCCCTGACATTGCTCATGCTGTTAACTCTGTCAGTCAGTTTCTGCATGCCCCCACTACAGATCACTTTCTTGCAGTCAAGCGCATCTTACGTTATGTCAAGGGCACACTTCACTTTGGCCTTACTTTTCGCCCTTCTGCTGCTTCTGGTGCCCTCGTTGCTTACTCTGATGCTGACTGGGCCGGTTGTCCAGATACTCGCCGCTCCACCTCTGGCTACTCTATTTATCTTGGCGATAATCTGGTTTCTTGGAGTGCTAAGAAGCAACCCACTGTTTCTCGTTCCAGCTGTGAATCTGAGTATCGCGCCCTTGCAACTACTGCAGCTGAACTCCTATGGCTCACCCATCTTCTCCATGATCTCCGGGTTCCCATTTCACCAAAGCCCATTCTCTTATGTGACAACAAAAGTGCAATCTTTTTAAGCTCCAACCCCGTTTCCCATAAACGGGCCAAGCATGTTGAATTAGATTATCATTTTCTTCGGGAACTTGTTGTTGCTGGTAAACTTCGCACTCAATATGTGCCCTCTCATCTGCAGGTTGCCGACCTCTTCACCAAAAGTGTCTCTCGACCTCTCTTTGAATTCTTTCGTACCAAGCTTCATGTCTGCTCCAATCCGACGCTCAGCTTGCGGGGGGGTGTCAAGGATACGTTACCGTAATCCTCGGATTCATCTATTGTCCTTAATTCTAGGAGTTTACTTTGTATAGATTTATTTCTTTCCATGACTTGTATAGATTTATTTCTTTCCATCTTTATGCATATTGTAATTGACAATATATATAGAAGAAATACTCACCACGATAATGTGTGGTGATTCTGCAAACCTTCACAGCCCACATGATAAATCAAAGGGGACTGCATCAGTATATCATGCATGCATGGCCTCCAAACGACTTTTCTAACCTGTGATCTCTTTGGATGCAGGCGGCTATATGTCATTAGGGGACGTGGACTTCATTTGCCAATAACAATTAAATATCATTGTCAGCTTAATTTCCTCACACCAGCTTCTTCGACCCTCGATGTATATCTTTTTTTCTCACGTTGATTTCAGGGAAAAAGATGTCTGGGAGTACTTGGTTCAGATTTTCATGAACAACTGTGGACATCGAGTTGAAGACATGTGGTCCTTCATGCAGCCACGCAGGCAGGGGACTATATAAAATAAGGATAATGTTATTCATCATTTTAATTTTTTCTATTCTTTCATCATCTCATAATGTGTCATTAGATATATAATTAGAGATTATTTATTATATTTTATTTGTAAATCTATTATTTAATGTCACATTATAAAATGATGAGATGATGGTAAAAAAATAAATAATAAATAGATTTTTTCATAAAATAAATTGTCATTGGGCTCACATTTGATAAAATATAAAATAAAATAAAAAAATTTATCTTTTTGTATTAATTTAAGTAAGTAGTGATTTCATATGTATAATAGCATAACAGAGGTGATCCTAATCGAATCATCATTCTACATTTCATTAAATTAATTAAATATTTCACTTATCAAACCTCTCATTGAGGTAGAATTAGACTCACGTAAAGAAGAGTTAAGATATAAAATAAACAATAAAATCTACATCTTCCTTTTAGCTTAACCTATTTTATTTCACAATCTATTTTCAGCAACCAATGTTGACAATTAGTCGCGATTTTCCAATTTTAGGCATTAAATTTGTAATTGTAATATATTAAGAAAATGATATAATAACAACTACATATATCATAGTCCATTTACAACTTAGCATCTAATAATTATTTTTTTTCATGTACTTTAAACTGTTACTAGGACAATAGTTTTGAATTAAAGTGAAAAGAAATAAATTTTAATATGAAATTGTAGATAATTGTAGCGCAGTTGGTATTTATCATTATCCAATATATTATATTAATCCTCTTTCTAGAAAAGTACTTTATTTTCGATTTTTTTTTTCTTATAATTTTCAAATGATTAATTGAAAATCGTATATTTTTGTACTTGTTCGTGTAATCTGTCCGTGTCTCGAGCATTTCTCCTTCTATATATATAATTAAAATTGGCCGCGCCGTGTGATACCTGATCATATTATGATCATCTATTAATTATGAATTTCTTTATTTAAGCAGAGAAGACTTCTCAAATTGATTAGTAAATTTAAATATATAAAATATTTTTTTTTTTGAAAAAATATGCCTAGTCACTCTCACACTAGTCAAGTCTCCTCTCAGCTCGTCCCTATCTGTCTCCAACGAAAGGTCCTTCCTTGCATTTGCTACCCACTACTGCTTACGCGTCCCAACTAAATTCAAAGTTTGAAATTTCGAACTCCTATCGTCTCTCTCTTATACTTCTCTGAACTCCTTCGTACTACTTATTCATGAGCCATTTGTGTACTACTTTCACTTGTTAAATATTGGGTATGTTGTGAAGTTGGTATTTTCGTTGGAAAATAAATATGTTTCTTGTTCGGCTTTTTCTTGCTTCAATCGTCATGACCGTTTGCTTTGCAACTTTTGCTTCCGGAGCCCAAGTACTACTGCCCGATGATGAAGGTATACACACACGACACACACAGATATCCATTGACACACAGGAGTGAATTTGACTAATTGGGTTTGCTTAATATATAATTGTGGAGCTTAATCTACAGTGCAAGCTTTGGGTGACATATTCAATACGTTGGGGAAGAAGAACTGGAACTTCTCTACATGTAATAGTACTACTGACGTAACGAAGGCCGTAAAAGATCAAAATAGAACTGTTATTGCTGCTGTTAACTGCAGCTACTGCGACGTGAATGGCGCCGAGTCATACCGCGTTGTGGGCATGTACGTTGTCATCTCTCTTTCTCTGATTATAATCTTCATGACGAGCTGTTTATAAGTTTCAAAATTTTCTTTTATAGGAAAACACATACCATTAACAGAAAAATATTACAAATTGTCAACGTGATATGCTTAATTTATTTTACAGTAAAATGTATTTTATAATTTAACTTATTCACGAACTTGTATAATTCAATTATGTTTTCAAAAAACTCGTATTATAACTTTTGGGTACTAGAGGTACTCTTTAAAACACCTCACTATTATTTTTTATTTTAATATTATTTTTTACTTATTTTTTATTATTATTCGTTACTTTTCACTACTATTTAATATTTTATTATTATTTTTTATTATCTTTTCATTATTATTCACAAATATTCTCAAATATTTTCAAACACTTTCACTGCAAAATGTCTCTTAAGGCTTGACCAAACATGCAGTGAGTCGCCGACACTGAATTACAATATGTATGGTCCCGAGTGTCACGGACTTAGAATTTCTTTACACGTCCCGTGCGGCCTTAGGAGGATTTGTCTCCACAAAGCTCCTAAGTAAGCCTTCTAAGTGACTCAAGACAAAAGAGAGCAAATCTAGAGTGAGAAAGTAGAGAGACAAGCTCTAGAGAACTTTGTTTACTCTTCTTCATTTGTGCTTTACACAAATGAAGATTCCATCTATTTATAGGGACCTCTTGGTACAAAGAATGGTTAGGATTGTGACACTTGTCATCAATCCAAGGGTAAAGAACATTCTAGATCACTATTCTAGAACTATCTACAAGGTTCTCCTTACAAGAGGTTTTACACTATTCTAGAGTACTTCATACAACTCTACAACATTCTACAAGATTCAAAAGTAATCTACAAAGGACTAGGAGACTTTAGAAGGTTGTGGATTTCTCTAGAAAAATCCAGGTAGTGACATTCTCCCCCACCTAGCTTCGCGACGTCCTCGACGCGTTGTCTTCATGGAACCTTCGGTCTTCAAACTGCCACAGTGACTCCTTTGGTTCCCAAGTTGTCTCACTTGCAGGCAATCCCTTCCACTTAATCAAATATTCTTGGCGTGGCTTATGACTCTTTCATCTAATCACACGATCTGCCAAGATTTCTTCTACTTGTTTGTCAAAAGTGGTAGTTACGACCAATGGTGCGCGCTTAGACTCTCCCGTGTTGGCTATTCTTCATCACCATGATAAGGCTTCAAACAGCTTACATGAAAGACCGGATGAAGCTTGAATTTGGAGGGTAAGTCTAGCTTGTAGGAGACCTTCCCTATTTTCTTGATGATTAGGAATGGTCCCTCATAACGTCGTACAAGCCCCTTGCACATCTTTACCAACACCAAGTCACCTATACGATATTCCATGTGTCTCCTTTTCTGATCAGCCCATTTCTTCATCTTCTTGGTTGCTTTTCTAAGTAGGAGCGAGTCACATCCAGCTGTTCATTCCAAGATTTATCTACTTTGAAGGCTGTTGGACAGTTCCCCATATAGCTTACCTCCAATGACTGGGGAGTGAGTGGTTGTTGCCCCATTACAATCTCAAGTGGACTTTTGTTTGTAGACTCACTCCTTTGTAAGTTGTAGGAGAATTGAGCCACATCCAACAGCTTAGCCCAATCAGATTGGTTAGCACTTAAAAAGTGCCTCAAGTATAACTCCAACAAGGCGTTCACCTTCTTAGTTTGCTCATCTGACTGTAGGTGAAAGCTGGTAGAGAAATGTAGGGATGACCCCATAAGCTTGAATAATCCCGACCAGAATTTTCCTATGAAGCGGGGATCCCGATCACTGATGATGCTTTGTGGTAAGCCCCAATACTTAACCACATGTTTGAAGAATAGCTTAGCTGTCTCCTCAGCTGAACAATCTTTAGGGGTGGCAATAAAAGTGGCATACTTAGAAAGCCGATCCATCACAACAATGATGGTACCACATCCTTCAGATTTGGGGAGAGCCACTATGAAATCCATGCTAACACTCTCCCAAGGATGGGAATGAGTGGGTAGTGGTTCCAACAAACCAGCAGGGCTTCGGTTCTCCACTTTGTCTTGTTGGCACACAAGACAAGTTTTCACAAAGAGTTCCACTTCATCTCTCATCTGGGGCCAATAGTAAGAGACTTTCAACAAGGCCTGAGTGCGACGTTGGCCAAGATGTCCAGCCTATAAAGAATCACGGCATTCCTTGATAAGGTTCCTCCGTAGCTTTCCCCACTTCAGAACATATAATCGTCGTTTGATGGTGTAGAGTAATCCATCCTCTGCCCAAAATCTCTTGGTCTTTCCCTCCTTAGCCAAATTCATCAAATTCTTGGCTAGAGAGTCATACTTCAAGCCTTCACAGATCATCTCTAGTGTCTCCCCTTGTATGCTAATGATGTGGGCAAACTCGCCCTTCCTACTAAGGGCGTCAGCAACAATGTTGGCCTTACCAGGCTTGAATTCCAAGACATAGTCAAATTCTGCCAAGAAGTCTTGCCACCTAGCTTGCTTTGGACTCAGTTTCTTTTGACTTTAAAAGTAACTAGTGGCAATGTTATCTGTTTTGACCGCAAAGCAGGAGCCAAGCAAATAGTGCCGCCAAGCCCTAAGGCAGTGAATGATGGCTGTCATCTCCTTCTCCTGCATAGTGTATCGCCTTTCAATCTCATTGAGTTTGTGACTCTCATATGCAATGGGGTGTCCTTCTTGCATGAGAACTGCCCCAATGGCAAAATCTAATGCATCTGAGTGTACCTTAAAAGTCTTGGTGCAATCTGGTAGGGCCAAAATCAGTTCCTCCATGATGGTTGTCTTCAGGTCATCAAAGGCTTCCTGACACCTTGATGTCCACTCCTATGTCCTGTTTTTCTTGAGCAAGTCGATGAGGGGGGATGCTCATGTAGAGTATCCCTTTATAAATCTTCTATAGTAGTTGACAAGCTCAAGGAAGGATCGAAACTCGGTAACCTTGGTGGGAGGATCCCATGTTTTGATTGCCTTAACTTTCCCCTCCTCCATGCTCAGTTTTCCTCCTTGGATTTTGTGGCCAAAGAAATAGACTTCAGTTAGTGCAAATGAACACTTCTCCTTCTTGACATAGAGTTGGTTTTCCCTTAAGACACGAAAAACAACCCTTAGATGCTCCACATGTTTCTCAAGGGTAGAACTATAAATGACGATATCATCTAAATAGACCACCACAAATTGATCAAGGTAGGGGTGGAAGATCTTGGTCATGAGTGTGCAGAATGTGGCTGGAGCATTTGTGAGGCCAAAGGGCATCACTAAGAACTCATATGCCCCATATCAAGTTACACAAGTCGTCTTTGGTTCATCTCCTTCCGTAATCCTCACTTGATAATATCTCGATCTTAGATCAAGTTTATAGAAGTACTTTGCATGGTCCAGTTGATCAAACAAGTCAGCAATTAAAGGAATGGGGTACTTGTTTTTATGGTTACCTTATTTAGAGCCCGATAGTCTATGCACAGCCGCAAAAACCCATCATGCTTCTTTTAGAATAACACGGGTGCCCTATATGGTGCCTTGGAGGGTTGGATAAATCCGGCATCAAGTAGCTCCTTAAGTTGCCTTCTTAGTTCTTTAAGTTCCAGAGGTGACATGCGATAAGGCGCCTTGGCGGATGGTTTGGTGCCAGGTTCCAACTCAATCTGATGATCCACCTCTCTCCTAGGTGGTAGTTGCTTGGGCAACTCTGGTGGCATGACATCCTCATAATCCTTGAGGACCTTTTGGATCTTCTTAGGTGGAGAGGAGGAAATCTTTACTTCACCTTCCTCCATATAAGCTAAGTAAGACACATCACCCTTCTTCCAATCTTTCTTGAATTGCATGGGAGATAGGAGTTGGGTGGTTTTTGGTTTAGACACGGTGGGTATCATGTATGGACCACCTTCTAAGATGCACACCGAGTTATAGTGGGGAAGAGACACTACATTGAACTGTCTCAAGAACTCCATCCCCAACACAATATTAAAATCATCCATAGGGACAATAGAGAAGACCACCTTTCCCTTCCAACTGCCGAGTTGTAGCTCCAATCCATGAGCTACACCGTCAAGGGATTTGGCCTTGGAATTCACGATCTTCAACCATCCTTGACCCTTCTTGAGAGGAATCCCTAACCATACGGCCTCTTCCTTCTTGATGAAGTTGTGAGAAGCCCCCGAGTCGACCATGGCATGAGTCTTCTTCCCATTGACAAATACCTCTACAAACATTAAAGACTCATCCTTAATGGCTAGCTTGGTATTTGCCTTGAGTGAGTTGAGAAGTTGCAAACACCCCATGTGCGACTTCTCTTGAACTTCTTTTTCTTCCAACATAGCATTGAGGGCCTTCCTCTTAGGACAATCTCTAGCCCAATGTGGTCTGTCACAAAGGAAGCAAGCATCCTTTGGTTTCTTGTCTTTGGAATGGTCTTTCTTGCCTTCCTTTGATGTCGAAGGCTTGTCTCCCCTCTCTTTGTTCTCTGGGAGCTTGGACCTCTTTGCTCCCCTAAATTTGCCATGATTATCCTTCGAAGACTTGGGCTTTGAAGAGTTGTTACTCTTGTGATACTCAAATTCTTCTAAGGTTTCTGCCATTGTCAAGGCGGTGGAGATATCGTTGACCCCACAACACTTGAGCTCTTGAGCCACCCATGACTTGAGGCCATCAAGAAAGTTGAAGAGGAGATCTTATTCACTCATGTTTGTGATTTGAAGTATTAGGGCAGAAATTCCTCGACATAGTTGCGGATAGAAGAGGTGTGCTTCAACTTCTTCATTCTCTTCCGTGCATTGAGGGCCACATTCTCGGGATAGAATTGCCTTTTGAGTTCGTACTTGAACTCTTCCCAAGAATTGATGGCGCAAGTACCCTTCTCTATCTCACTGTGCTTACGACGCCACCAAGTACTAGCAAGATTAGTAAGGTAGAGAGAGGCAGTACGTACCTTGACATCATCATCTTGCATGTTCAAAGCTTTGAAGTAGTGCTCCATATGCCACATGTAGTTGTCTAGTTCTTTGGCATCCCGCTTGCCGTTGAACTCTTTTGGTTTAGGGGTATCCACCCTTGGTGTTGCCCCCATTCCAAATCCAATGGCGCCTCCGTTGGCCACTGCCCGCTTGCACAAGGCCCAATTCGTCCTGGTCTCCTCCAGACCGACGCGGTATTCCTCCATTTGCTCCTAGAGTCTTGTAGTTCCCTCAAGACCCAGCCTTGGAAGGCAACATTCTCAACATGTTGTGCCTCGATGGTGGGGTTGATGACGCTCAGAATGGACTCCTTGAGAGACTCAGATTGTCCCTCCAATCCTAGCTCCTCCAAACTTTGCTCCACAATGCCAAGTCGGTCCTTGACATTCGCTACTGCCACCTCCATCCTCGTCACAGTGTTGTCAAGGGTGCTTACCTCCCTGTGAGACTAATCTCATTCCCCAATCTTGGCCAATATCTTAGTCATGGCCTTCTCAATTCCATCGAGACGAGACTCCATAGACGAGGTTGAATCCTTCGACCTCTTGCTCTTTCGTGGCTCCTGGTGCACCATGGTGATCTCACTTGGATCCACCATCCAAACCTAAATGCTTTGATACCAACTGTCACGGATTTAGAATTTCTTCACACGTCCTGTGCGGCCTTAGGAGGATTTGTCCCCACAAAGCTCCTAAGTAAGCCTTCTAAGTGACTCAAAACAAAAGAGAGCAAATCTAGAGTGAGAAACTAGAGAGACAAGCTCTAGAGAACTTTGTTTACTCTTCTTCCTTGGCGCTTTACACAAATGAGGACTCCCTCTATTTATAGGGACCTCTTGGTACAAAAAATAGCTAGGATTGTGACACTTGTCATCAATCCAAGGGTAAAGAACATTCTAGATCACTATTCTAAAACTATCTACAAGGTTCTCCTTACAAGAGGTTCTACACTATTTTAAAGTACTCCATACAGTTTTACAACATTCTACAAGATTCAAGAGTAATCTACAAATGATTAAGAGATTCTAAAGAGTTGTGAATTTCTCTAAAAAAATCTAGGTGGTGACACGAGTATGTATACCACAATTTTTGTGGATGTCTTTTCAACAATTGTACAAAATTGACCTGTTCATTCTTGCACTCACACACGTACACCTGTTAGATATCAATTGAGGAATATTAATGGTGATAGGCCATTTCATATAATCAAACAAGAAAGTTTCAAAGTCATTCTCCTATCTTTTCAGTTAGCAACTCGTTCTGTTGGTAGGCTAGTTTTAGCGTTCCACGCTGAAAAGGATAGTGCCACGTATAAGTTTAAAAAACTATTGATTACATGAGTCATCGCTTCTACATCTAAACACATATTTTTATAAATTAATTCTTTTTATCTTAATTTAAAAAATCTTATTATTTTTTACAAATTTCTCATCTATGGCTATTCAGGCTTTATAATTTTTTTAAAGATAACATGACTACTCCCCGTCTTATTTTTCTTACCAAATAGTAATTCCTAAGTACAATTTTATTAGTTAATTTTCAAAAAAACAAGTACGATTTTATTAAGTTCAATTCTAAAAATATTATTTTTTAGTCATTGTGTTCTCAAGTTAGTCTGCAAAGCACACTACCCACATTACTTAAATAATAAAATTTAATTTTAAAATTCAAATTTTAAAATTTTAAAATTTTTCTTAAAATTAAATCAAGTAATGTAAACACTTTAATGGATGTGTTATCCACACTGACTTATTAATTAGCTTCTTTTTGCATAAAAAAATTAAAATCAAGCCATATAAACACTTTAATAGATCATGTGTTATCCACACAACCTTATTAATAAGCTTCTTTTCCATAACAAATACATCTTTATTGGTTTTCATATTCTTTTGATCTTACTTCATTGGTTAATTATAATTTAGAGAAATGATATTTACAGTCATAGAGTGTGCAAGTGCTGTATATTTTTTTTAAATGAATGAATACCGGGGCAACGTGAAAAAATTAATTTTTTAGAAGTAGACCCCGCTCTTTTTCAAATGAAATACGCGACGCTTGCATAACCTATAATTGTATCTAGCATTATCCTACATTTATATATGCTATCCTATTTCATTATATATATTACAAAATAGTTTCTTTATATAGAGATGCATGCTGTTTATTATAGATTTTGTCATCAGCAATTACACCTTTTGATATAATATATTTTTCGTAATTATCTATTTAAGTAGTGAAATCATTCAACGCATGTCACGTAAAGTATAATTGTATTTAATAAAATTAAAGATAAAGAATAGTATTACTCTTTTAATATGGCTATAGTCTTAAAAATCAAGATTTAGTTGCTATATATATATATCTATGTATGTATATGTCTGCATTGCGTATTGTGAAAGTTCAGCACAATTATTGAAAAAATAGTAGTGATAGAGAAGTCTTTTACAACTTTGTTTTAAATTGATGACATTTTTATAAAATAATGATACTTAAGCGGTTTGTTTTATTAAAATGTCCTCTGCTTAAGATAAAGTTTTGAAACAGTTGTAAAAAATGGTTATATATATATATTTTTTATCATTTTCACCTGATAGAAACATAATTATTTTACAACTTTATTTTAACTTGATGACATTTTCTCCTACAGTTACAATTATGTTTAATAAAAACATTTTTCTCCTTATCATTCTCCTTTAAAAACAAATGATTTTCTACTGGAATTTCAGATTTCTCAAGGGACAGAGTCTATCAGGTACTCTTCCTCCAGATTTGGGGAAGTTACCTTGTCTGCAAGTACTGTAAGTGTATTGTACATGTATTGTTTTCTTTCATCAACTAACTTACCTATATATTGGAACTCATTTCTTCATCCCCCTCTATTGTATCTGCAGTGACCTTGCTCGCAACTACCTTAGCGGTTCAATCCCTTCGGCATGGGGCTCTGTGAAGAAGCTGGCAGATATGTAATCCCACTCCCTCTTATATTAGAATAATGTCAGATATAAAAGTTAGATACAAGTTTCAAATAGATAAATTTTGTGCAAGTTTTTTAATAAAGAGTTAGGTTCTTCTGAAAACTATTTCTCTATTGACGTGTTTGTTTAGGTTAACGTTGTTCTCATGTGGAGTACGTAGCTAATTGTACGTTATATATTAATATATTATTATAAGTAATTTTCGTGGCTTTTAAGTTTAAGAGCATATTTAATATTTAAAATATCTTCAAATTTTATGAATAGTAAAATAATTTGAACTAAAATATTTTATTGAATTTTAGAAAGAGAAAAAGAAGATTTTGAATAAAAATATATTTTAAAATAACTATTGCATTAGAGTTTATGAAAATGAATATATAGAATTAATAAATTATTTGAATATAATTTTTTAATATTATATATTTTGATTTTAACATTGTGGTCTTATCGCAGTTCCCTTTTAGGAAACCGGTTAACGGGTCCTATCCCTGGAGATCTTGCAAAAATCACAACTCTGAGAAGCTTGTGAGTTTTGATCGCACCCATCTCGTTTCTATATTTTAACAGTTTTTTGAGAAGATTATTGTTAGCGAGCAATTCAGTTTTCTTCTTTGTAGGACGGTTGAGTTCAATCAACTTTATGGAAATCTTCCTCTAGAGCTTGGGAGTATGTCCTCCATAGAAGCACTGTAAGATGAATTTCATTTCTCAATTGCGAGTTCCATCTCTCTTATTTGCAGCAAGAATTACTTGGATTGGATTTTCTGTAGAAAAAAAATGTGGAATCCTGATATTAATTGCTGATAATTTTTTTATTTTTTGAGTAGATATATATTGCTGATAATTAAGTCATTGGATGAATTACTTTTACTTGTATATTTATATTTATCTGTTGTTTTCGATCGTAGTAAACTCAGCTCGAATAATTTTACTGGTGAACTACCTCCATCATTTGCAAACTTGACCTCATTGATAGATTTGTAAGCTTCTAATTATTTCTTTCTATATCGAGTTTTATTTCCACGTGCTGAAATTATAAGTTACTAATTTTTGCCTTTGGAGATACCTATGACACTTTTTTTTTTCTTTTTGGTCTTGTCCATCAATGATCAAACGTAAATGTAGTCGGATCAGCGACAATCAATTTTCTGGACAGATTCCCAGTTATATTCGAAACTGGAAAAAACTCACTAAACTGTGAGACCTTATATATTCCTATTTTGAAAAGATTTTGTTGTTATTATATTACGAAAATCGTGTATTATCATGACTCATAAAATCCTAATATGGCAACAACAGATTGATTCAGGCAAGTGGTTTGAAGGGGCCAATTCCTCCCCTTGATCGTTTGGGAAAGTTAACTGACTTGTAAGTATATATGAATCCCAATTAATCTCACAGCTATATATGGAGATGGAACATATAATATGATTTGAACGACTATTCTTTGTTGAATTTTGACATACAGGAGAATCAGTGACTTGAATGGGTCTAACGTAACTTTTCCACTGAAAAACATTAACGTATCACAATGGGAAACACTGTGAGTCCAATGTTTCAGCAGCATAATTTTCCAAAGTAATGTACGATCGATCCTTATGGCTAGCTACTTTACTCAAGTTTTACATAATTATTTACTTTTTTTTTGTCCTAGGATGTTGAGGAATTGCAATCTGACTGGACGGCTACCCGATCCAACATCAATATCTTCCGTGGCTGAGAAATCATTGACAACCTTGTTCGCATCTTCCACTTATTTCCCAGCCCGTTTTCTGATATATATTTTAGAAACCTTCGCGAAATTAATTGTACCGCTTGAAAGGACCGGAGTTGTTTGCAAAATCTTTTAGGGTTAATTCTATATGTTTATTTTGTAATTCAGTTAGTTATAAATTCTCCTCATGCAGAGATCTCAGCTTCAACAGTCTAAGTGGAGAAATTCCAGAGAGCTTTGGAAGCTCACTACAAGGTGTAGAACACATGTAAGCAATATGGAAAATTTTATAGGTCTTGACCCATTGTCTACAGGTTTTTTTTTTTTTTCAATTTAATGATTAAAGAAGTATTTTTTAATGATGTTGTCAATTTTTTCTTAAATATTTACCGATATTAAAAAAATGTATGAAAATAAAATTTAAAAAAAAAAAAAACTGACAGAAATACACGTACACTTGGACACATGCATTGTCAGGCAGTAGGCCTAGCATGACCCAAGCAATATTGTAGATAGAAATAGATTGATTTCTATTGAAACAATGAAAGGAAGATGGAAGAGAAGTTGTTTGAATAAATGCTTAACTCAGGAAGACTCAGTAGATATTCTCTGTTTTCATTACTACGTTGCCTCCATACATAAACAGTGCACATATATATAATCTCATTACAAAACACACTCTGAACACTCGGAACACTTGACCATTCAAATATTGACAGTTGTACAAGAATATTATTCTGTTAGAGGTCTATGTTCTAGAAGGCTGCAGACTATCATTCTTGTTGGTAGTGCGTGAGTCCTCTGAGGTTGTGTGCTGTGGCAGAGATATGTGCTGCTCTTTTGTGATGTTGTGTTGTGGCAGAGGGACGTGCTGCATTGCCTTAATATGCTCCCGTGCTTCAAGCGGCATAGTGAGAAGTGTAAGGCTTGAACGAAATAGATGGAAACGAGCAGAAGAAAGTGGCTTTGTTAATATGTCCACAATCTGATCCCTGCTTGAAATGAAGGAGACTTGTAGTGTCTTTGCTGCTACCCGCTCACGAACAAAGTGATAATCTAGTTCTACATGCTTAGTGCGAGCATGTAAAACTGGATTAACAGATAAATAAGTTGCTCCTAAGTTATCACACCATAAGGTAGGAGAATTAGTTAGAAAAACACAGAGTTCCTTTAATAAGGTTTGTAACCAAATGAGCTCACAAGTGGTATTAGCTACTGATTTGTACTCTGCTTCTGTTGAGGAGCGAGCAATAGTGGCTTGCTTTTTTGATCTCCAGGAAATTAAATGAGTACCAAAATATACACAAAAATCACCAGTGGATTTGCGATCATCCGGGCACCCAGCCCAGTCAGCATCAGAGTAGGCAGAGAGTTTAAAGGATGAAGAGGAAGAGAAGGAGAGACCAAGATTTGATGTATTTTTCAGATAACTAAGAATCCTCTTCACAACCTGCCAGTGAGGTAATCTGGGATAGTGCATAAACTGGCAAACTTTGTTAACTGCAAAAAAGATATCTGGCCTGGTAAAAGCTAGATATTGCAAGGAGCCTACAACACTTTGACATAACTGAGGGTCCTCAAATGTACAACCATCTGAGTTGTAAGTTTAATAGAGGACGACATTGGGGTGGAGACAGGTTTACTATTGTGCATATTTGTGTGAAGCAGTAGGTCAGAAATGTATTTGGACTGTGAGAGAAAAATATCCATAGGTAACCTTGTGACCTCAATGCCAAGAAAAAAGTGTAATAACCCTAAATCTTTAACTGGAAAAAATTGACCTAAAGCAGAGATAAAATCTGAAATGAGAGTAGAGTTGGATCCTGTGACAATGATATTGTCAACATAGACTAAGATATAAATGAAATCAGATGAATTATGAAATATAAACAAAGATGGGTCTGATCTGGAAGCATGAAAACCAAGAGCAAGTAATTTATCAGTCAATTTTGAAAACGAAGCCCTAGGGGCTTATTTCAAACCATAGATGGACTTCCTTAACTTATAGACATGCGATGGATAGTCTGGATTGATGAACCCAGGTGGCTGTCTCATGAAGACATCTTCTTCAAGGTCCCCGTGCAGGAAAGCATTTTGAACATCTAACTGGTGAAGAGGCCATTTCGAGGTGACAACAATGGAGATGAGAAGACGAACAGTGACTAGCTTTATTACAGGGCTAAAGGTCTCGGTAAAATCCAGGCCTGGCTGCTGATGGAAGCCTTTGGCCACAAGCCATGCCTTACGGCGTTCCAAAGATCCATCAGCACACCTTTTGGTCTTAACACCCATTTTGAACCCAGAAGATTGAGAGAGCGAGAGAAGGGAACCAAGTCCCATGTATGATTTTGAAGGAGAGCAAGGAATTCATCATTCATGGCAGGTCGCCATTCATGATATCTAGAAGCTTCTGTGAATGAGGAAGGTTCCTCAGGGATTGATGATTCCGATGAAAAGGAGGGAGTGGCTGTGGTGAGAGAGACGGATGGTTTGGGAAGAGGCCACGGGATAGTCTCGTCTGTGGGTCGTCGTGGGCATATAATATGAGATAATATGAGATTGAGAGCGGGTGATCATAGGATGGGAGGAAGTGACATATGGGAGAGGCGATGGCAGAGAGGGTACCTGAGATATCTGAGTGGGAGGGTGCTCTGTTGATGATGACCTTGAGTTTGAGAGAAGGGTCAAAGTGGGCTGCGAGACCTCTAGAGCTAGGGTTTGCGAGATGGATGTATCTGAGGAGGGGAGTGGGCTAATGGGTCGTAGTGGTGTGGATTGGGGCAAGGATGGAAAATAGATGATGGACATGGGCCTGGAAATAAATTCCGAATGTAAAGAAGAGCCCTGAAGGTTGGTGGGCTGAGATGTAAAGGGAAAGAGGGATTCATTGAAGACCACATCGCGAGAGATGCAGGTCCAGCCCGTTCGTAAATGAAGACACAAATATCCCCATGATCTGGACTATAACCCATGAAAACACACATTTTGGACCAAAGGTCTAATTTGTGTTTATTGAATGGCCGTAAATTAGGCCAACAAGATGAACCAAACACACGTAAAAAATGGTAATCAGGTGGGTGGCCCATCAATTTCTCATAAGGAGATTTGTGATCCAGTATAGGCGTGGGCATGCGATTAATTAAAAAGGTGGCAGTTTGAAAAGCTTCTAGCCAATAACGTTGAGGCAAAAAGGCATGAGAAAGCAAGGATAGGCCAGTTTCAACTATATGACGATAACGACGTTCAACACTCCCATTTTGTTGATGAGAGTACGAACACGTGATACGATGCGTGATCCCATTATTTTTGAAAAAGACATTAAGAGGGCGAAACTCGCCACCCCAATCGGTTTGAACGGAGACCACATTTTTTTAAAAGTGTTATTTACAAATTTAAGAAAAGCAAGAATAAGAGTAGAGACATTAGACTTGAGTTGCATGGGAAAGAACCAGATAAATTTGGACAAATCATCTATTATAGATAAGTAGTAGCGACAGGAATTAGAAGATAAAATTGAGGCCGGGCCCCATACATCCAAAAACAATAATTCAAAAGGCCCACTGGACTTAGAGAGGGACGTGGGGTGAGGCAAGGCATGAGCCTTGGCTTCATTGCATGCAGAGCATTAAAGAGGCCCTCGTTGAGATGTAAAGGCAGCTGAAAACGACCAAGGATAAAAGAGGTGGTCCGAGAAGAAGGGTGACCAAGCCTCTGATGCCAGTGTTGAACAGATGTTCTGGTACTGATGCAGGCTTGAGGAGAAGGAGGCAGTGTGGAGTTGGAAGGAGTGGTGGTGGATGGCAAGACGTAGAGTCCATCCTTAACGGGGCCCTGTAGAAGAACCTCCTGGGAACTCAAATCCTTCACACGAAAAAAATGAGAGTGAAACTCAAAATACACACCATTATCTATACCAAACTGTCGGACAGAAATAAGATTTTTGGAAATTAAAGGAACATGTAAAAGTTTGTGTAAGAGAAAGTTGCCAGAAGGGGAGTTGATTTGAGCCGAGCCAATGTATTGAATCGACAAAGATGACCCATCTCCAATGCTGACTGAGTCGGATCCCTGGTATGAAGTTGAATCTAGATTTAATGAAGCCAAGTTTGGCGTGAAATGGTGAGTCACAGCGGTATCTGGAAACCAACTAGAAGATGGAGCTTGATTCTGAGGAAGAGTTGTGTAGTCGGCCGAAAATGAGGATGGAGGAGGAGCCTAGTATGACTGGTTGAAGCAATGATAACAGGTGATGGCCGTATGGCCTGACTTGTGACAAACTTGACATACTATGTGATGATAAAACGAGTCATGAATGAGTTGCCAGATGAGGCACCACCGCGATGACTATGAAAGCCGAAGCGACCACCTCCTCGACCCCTTCGTCCACCTCGTGCATTAGAACTACGACTTCGAAGAGGAGAACCAAGCAGTGACGGGGTGTAAACCGTGTTATGGGCAGCAAGTGAAGAGCCTGAAAACAGAGACTGTGTCTGATGAGCAAGGCACGATTCTTGGTTTAGAAGGAAGCTGTATATCTGGGTAGGGGAAAGTACTGGTCCAGTTCTAGTGGTAAGAGAGGTGACAAGGGACTCATAATCAGTCCCAAGTCCTGCAAGAAGATAGACTGAAAACTCTTGGTTAGTAAGAGTGTGGCCCGCGGCATTAAGTGAGGAAGAGAGAGCTTTAGCTTTGTTATAGTATTCAGAAACCGATTCTGACCCTTTTTTCAAGGTTGCAAGTTGATATTGAGTGTGAACCACATGAGCTGAAGAGTGGGCTTGGAAGAGATTTTGCAAAGTCTTCCACACTTCATGAGAGGTATGACAATCTAAGACTTGAGCGAGGACCAAGTATGATAAGGAGGAATTAATGGCAGAGATAATTAATTGATCTTGAAGCACCCATTTGGTGTCTGCTGGGTCGGGAGACCCGTCTATAAAGGCTGTGGGGGGGGGGGGGGAAAGAGTTCTATCTACGTGACCATAAAGTTGATGGCCTTTGAGGAATGGCACCACTTGTGCTTTCCAAAGAAGAAAGTTGTCTATATTGAGCTTAATGCTGACTAGATGAGCTGCAGTATTGATAATGGAGGGAGTTGCGGAAGGGATGGGATTTTTTTCTGGGGACTCCATGAGTAACTCGTAGTGACGGTGGTCTTAGGCTCTAGATACCATATTGAAACAATGAAAGGAAGATGGAAGAGAAGTTGTTTGAATAAATGCTTAACTCAGGAAGACTCAGTAGATATTCTCTGTTTTCATTACTACGTTGCCTCCATACATAAACATTGCTCATATATATAATCTCATTACAAAACACACTCTGAACACTCGGAACACTTGACCATTCAAATATTGACAAATGTACAAGAATATTATTCTGTTAGAGGTCTATGTTCTAGAAGGCTGCAGACTATCATTCTTGTTGGTAGTGCGTGAGTCCTCTGAGGTTGTGCTGTGGCAGAGATACGTGCTGCTCTTCTGTGATGTTGTGCTGTGGCAGAGGGACGTGCTGCATTGCCTTAATATCTACTGAGTCTTCCTGAGTTAAGCATTTATTCAAACAACTTCTCTTCTATCTTCCTTTCATTGTTTCAATAATTTCATTCAAATTAAAGCTGACATCGCCTAGCTAAGTTTCGGCATATTGGGGATGTAAAAGGCCCATTAATTTAGAATAGCCTGATCAATTAAGCAATCTCTCAACCCACTTTTCCAGTTTGTTCACTCTTAATACAATGTAATCATTAAAACGCGTGCCATGTATTGTTATTGATATATGTAGCGTTTTCAACGTGTTAAAAAAATTGCATCATGAGCTAGGTACCTGCATTAATGACTTAGCTCATCACATATAGATACTAATTTAGCCATTTCAATATGTTTAGAGATCATTATTCTAAAAGTCTGAACAGATAAAAAGAGATAAATTTAATCTTTATTTTTTACTTGACAAGATTTGTCTAATCAGGAGCAAGTTTACCCGATGAACGCTGTAATGCACAATACTAAGTACGTATCATGTACTTAATGATATTGCTGACTGGTTAATACTGATTCTGTACAGATACTTAACCCACAACTTGTTTACTGGACCAATACCTGCTTGGATACGAGATAGAGGACAAAATATGTAAGCTAATTCTCTGCCGAATTCCATATCTATATTTGAGCTTATAAATATCTTGGAATGTTGCGTGGTAGGCTGGCATTTAAGACTATATAATTAATTAGCATGATAATAAGGCTGCTGACTTGACACTACTCTTGTGTACGTAGTTATTTTTCTTCAGTGTATCAATAAGAAGATCAGTTCACTTTGTGAAACTTTTTCCTTGATTTCTAAGCTCAAAGAAGAGTTTCTAGATCTAGCATTTGAAAATTATACTTCATAAATACATTAGTACTGATCAGTATCACTTGAATACCCCAACTACTAGTTTAAAAATGGATGAATGAGAAAATGTTCTCACCGAAACCAGTTCTGCACAATTTTACTAATTCTAATATCTCCTTTTAAATTCGACTCATATATTTGTATTATATATTGCTGTATTTGGTCATCCGAGTTGAAGGGAAAGAACTAGCTAGCCTCCTTTCTGGTTTCGAATCGAAGGTTCTGGTATTTGTTTATGGGATTAGTAGCAAACATAATTATGACTATGAAGAAGATCATTTTAGGCAGTATTTGCTAATTATTAGCTTATGATAATTAATTGATAAGCAGCATATCCCATTAGGAGTAATGGATTGAGATTGCAATTGTAAGCTGAATCTTTTGGACATTAATACACAAGAATGAACTATACAAAGAATAAGAAGAATAATTTGAATCTGATGTCATCATCTTTCCAAGAAGTTGATGATCTGTCATGTAAAGTAAAAGTACATCTTTTGATTAGATCATGCTGCATTACGGAAGACGATGAAACACATTGCTTCTTTTGTGTGCAGCGATCTTTCATATAACAAGTTTACAATTTCTGATCAAGGATCGGAATCATCGTCACATTCATGTCAACCTCGGACTGGGTATGACTTTCATCTAATAATATGAGACGCACATGCATGCAGCATGGTCACATATACTCACTCATGAACATTTATCTTGGTGTCATTTTCCTCAGGATTAACTTGTTCGCAAGCTCTTCGATGGACAATGAAACGTAAGTATCAATTTGTTTTGTAAGTTTTTCTAAGGTCAACTTTCCTGTGATATATGACACAAATCCAATTTCGTTCATGTTATATATATTAATGCTAACTTGTTGATCTGGACCTTCATTGTATTACATACGTACCAGTAGCAATATTGTTTCGTGTTTGAGGAGCAGCTTGCGTTGTCCCAAAAGTAAGTTGAAATGTCATATACTTCCTCTAGAATATTGATAAATTCTCGTGGTTATAGCCAAAATCATGTGTATAATTTCTGATCAGCAATACGACATTGTTCTTAGCAAAACTTCTTACAGTTAGTAAATATATATAGATTTTTAGAAACAAACAAAAAAATGACGTAAAAAATAAAGGTAAAAGATCATATAGGTTGAAAACTAGTCTGAAATTGTAGAGGTTTTCTACATTTTCCCCCCATTTTTCCTTTTAATGAAATTAGGCCTCATGTTTTGTCTACCCGATGAACACGTGTGGCTAAAATGTTGCTTTTTGTCTCAAATGCAGGCCGGTACAAGCTTCATATAAATTGCGGCGGAGAAAAAGAAACTGTTAATAAAAGTACTAAATTTGATGCTGATACAAATCAAGGGGGATATTCAAATTTCGTCCGAGCACAAGAGCACTACTACTGGTCGTTTAGCAGCACTGGTCAATTCATAGACGATAAGCGCCCTAAACAAGCTTTCATTTTGTCAATTAATCCATCCGAACTCTCCACGGACACGACCGATCCCATACTGTACACCACAGCGCGATTTTCTCCTCTCTCTCTTACTTATTATGCCTTTTGTTTGGCAAGTGGGAATT